>JAGFZM010000039.1:1994802-2076359 GCA_017657215.1 Limnothrissa miodon | reverse complement strand
ACCTGTGAAAGGGGCTCAATGTGTTAAAAACCGAACTATCCCTTTAAATGTCCTGTAGGGGGTTGGGATTTTCGTGCTTGACCTGAGGTGCAATGTAGGTGAAGCCCACTGTCAGTTCAGCGCGCTTTACAAAATCCTCCAACTGAGAGCGTGATCAGCGGGAGGATCACTACGTGTAAACACTGGGCGCGGCGTCGCTCTGACGGCGAGTGACAGCTCACGCGAGTCTGAGCTGTCGGAATGCTCGGGACATTGAAATGTTCATGGCTGTTTTTCCCCCGTGCCTTGGCACCGCTTGTTTGTGCCACCTTAGTTCAACCTCTGTCCGTGCTGTCCCGCTTTTGGGTTGACAGACCGTAACTGTAGACAGGTGGAGAAGCTTCCGCTAGAGCTGTCTGCCGTTTTTTGTCTGTGTGACTGAAGCTGTCTGGATAGTCATGGATACGAGAGAGACGAAAACTAAAGACGAATCAATGAAAATCAAGACGGCCAAGAGCAAAGAAAAGAAACAAACTGCTGTGAAGTTGTTTCGCAAGAAATCATTCAAGTCAGTGGGAAGTCTTATGAATAAAATTCTGAAAACTTTAGGCACATGGGCTCACGTCGGGGACGCTGAACCGGTGGATGGAGAAGATGATGACGGGGGATTTCGGGACGGTACACCTTGCACGCTTAGTGCGAACTCGGGTTATTTAAAAGATGACATCCAGGTCTCGTCGGAACGTTTGGCGAAAAAAACTTTGACGCTTTCATCCCGCAACGTAAACTCACTTAAAGAGAGATTGTCCTTGTCCTATGGAGACAAAACTCCAGGTGTTCTGGGTCTGAAAAACCACGGAAACACTTGTTTCATGAATGCAGTTGTACAGTGCTTAAGTAATACCGACTTGCTGGCGGAATATCTTTGCCTTGAAAGGTACAAATTGGATTTTGGTGAAAGAAGCATTAATGGAATAGTGAAGGTTGGGGACGTACATTCTGCCCAGGGAGAGGTTACTGAGCAGTTAGCGTCTCTTGTCAGGGCGCTATGGACTTTGGAATACACTCCTCAGTTATCCGTGGAATTTAAGGTAGGCCAAAGCTACGTTAATGTTAGCGCTGTAAATAAAACAAAGGCACCATAATCACAGTGCCTGTTACCAGTAAGAGTTTTGCCACATCCACTTGAAGCTATGAAGAGTATGTCTGGGGTTTAGAAAAACTCTCATAGGATGTGGCTCGGTAATCAGTGGTGTTTAATTTTCTATGTGAGAGTTAACAGTTTCCTTTTAAGTTTTAACTTTTTTTTTCTGTGGCCTCTCCACTCGTCATGGATCCCAATTGACATGAACTGTAAAATTCCAAGGATTTCCTAACATCACCTCTACAGAAATGTCTGCAACCTTTTCATGCACAATTCTGTTTCATGATGTTTTAGTGCTTTGCCATGATGTCATGTGAGACAGCAGCAGTACAGATTTCTGTAACACAAAACTAATGTTGTTTACATACATTCTGAAGATTCACTTCATGCTTCTATTGATTCATGAATGATTGATTCCCATCACTCCTAGGGGCTGCTTATATAGAAGATCTTGTTCCCATTCTGCTAATTATTAAACTCTCAGTATCTGAATTTGACATTAAAAAAATCCATCATATGAGTTGGGCTAATATCTGCTGTTTTCAATCAAAATATGTTGAATTAGGGGTCATTTTTGATAAAGGGGTCATTTAGAAGTATTTCCATGCAAAACTTGAAGGGCTTATTGAAAGGCCTGTTTATGAAGCTTATCAGCAGGACCCAACACAAAGTCCTCCCCTATTGGGACAGAATGCCTATTGAATAAGCTGCTCCCTGAATGCTGATGCTGCAGGCGGCTAGCAGTGGTGTGCCACAGAACCCAGGGGCACAGGGTCACCAGGTGTCTGGGCAGAAGCGCTGAGCAGGCAGTCTCTTCTGAGCAGGACGGCATCACAAAGCTGTCTAAGAAGCACTCTGAGCCTCAACAATAGAATGCCACTCAAGTCTAGTCAGCCAAAATTAGCCAAAGTGACGTCTCACATGCTGCCCTCAGGAGCTGGGGAGTGCAGATCTGTCTCATATTTCGGCATCTCATGGCTTTTGTGGTCTTATCGTGATTGTGATTTCAGCCGTGGAATGGGAGATGAAAGACCAGCAGTATTTAAGCTGCCACACAATAGACCACTGGAAGTAATTTGTTTGGGAACAGTTCGCAGCACTTATCAAAGGTGATATGCATGTTAATGTGCAGTGATGTTGACTGAATTCTTATTCATCAAATCCATGCATAGTGAAAGCTGATTTATTCTTTGTGCAGTTTATTTATGCATGACATGATTAGCTGTACAGTAGTGTGTTTGTTGATGCCTAATTTTAGTCACCTATAGTTGGCCTATATAAGATAGTTTGTCAGAAAGACCATTTGGGTCTGATTATTACCAGACAAGGATAAGAGAGATGCATGGAAATGACTATAACCCAAGTCATCCACACGTACATTTCAAGATAAACATGCTCTACTTTTTTTCTCTTCATATACTTTCACTTTGGTGAGTTCAGTGTATTGTGTATTTCTGTTAGACTAAGACACATTTTGTACAGAAATGGTCACTTAAAATTAAGGCCTTATTTTCTTCCTTCACTGATTAATAGGGCTTGGCCTGGGTCTCAGATTGAAACCCCCAGGCCTGTAGAGAAATGAGCTGCAATGGTCGTGTACTTAACAATAATCCACAGATAGAGTTAAAAGGCTCTTGGCATCCTCCAGTCTGGATGATGTGTATAGAGACAGATTACGTTCTCCTGAGTTCCACTGAAAACAATATTGGTCGAGCATGTGACTACCACTCCCCAAACCCTTCCAGCTCTTCCACACTGCCCACATATTCTGAAGAGCAGTGAGAATGAATCAGCCTGCTCTGTTGCCTGGGGCGCTAAGCTCTGGATTGGAGCTAAGCTTCATATCTCAAGGTAAGAGCAGAGAAGGGAGGATGATGTGAGCAAAAGGGGAGAACGTCCGTGTCATGTTATTCCTGGAAATGGTAATCACTCTGGAAGAACAGGAGGTCCGAGGATTATGTTTGCATGAGAAGCCCTCACAACGCTCATATTTGGAACTCTATTGTTGTGGTTATTCCACTGGCTGGGGAATAAAAAAAACATTTAAAGCATCAACACACTATCTCTGTCAAAAATTAGTCATTGGTTGGTCATTATCCGTATAGTAACTGTGTTCAGATGTTGTCATTGTGGTTAAATAGCTTAAATTGTTAATTAGAGAAATTGCTGTTGGCCTGGGTTGGTAGCTCTATATCCCACAACCAAATACTAAAGGTTGGCTGACCATTGGAAACCACTGGAGGAGACCACTGTCAAGAAAACAGCATTTTGCTAAACAAGGTGACCTCATTAGGCCAGTGCCTACTCAGATATTTCGTTTTACACAGCATCTTTTCACTCTGTGGTGAGAGTGTCATGTAATTAAATGTAGACGGAGCTGTACTGTTCAGTGGCCTTAATAAAATACATTAAGTTTCCCCCTTAAAGGAAGACTTCCTGTCAAGACTGAATCCCTCTTTTGTGTCTGGTCTGCAGGTCTTGTGACATGGTGTTACAGTATGTTGAGTCAATGCCCAGGCCATATAAATGGGCATCTTTAAGCACATAGAGTGACTGTTATAGCCCTGTAAATTATCTGTTGTCACAAAGGGTTTTGTGTGGTAGACCTAATGATTCCCTCGAATCTGACTGCAGATTCCACCCATAAACAGTCTAGGTTGTAGACCTATAATTTAATCAAGACCTCTGAGAGTAATGTGCATGTTGTGAAGTTAGTAATTATCAGAGCAAGTCTGCAGAGCAAGTCTCATCAGGCTTAAGGCGCGACAATATCTGGACCCTAGTTATAGCAAATTAACCTGTTCTCCTCAGAGAGCACTAAAACAACATCCAGAAGAAGGCTGTGAAAATCCAAGAGGCTGGAGAAGTCAAAATACACTTTTTAATAGTATTAACATTTCTGCTCCTTCCTTATAATGTAAATTAGGCTGTTTGTTCCCTTTATGTTCTTAATGTTATCTTTAAGTCAGTGACTTAAATGTTCTTTCATGCAGTGCACATAAGGAGAAAGGATTTGTGCCAAATAACAGCGTGGAATAAAATTACTTCATTGCAGCCATAGCAAAGATCATTGCTATTGACTGTTCCGCTTCCACTCACTCAGGTCATAGACTTTTGTTGAAGCATTGGCCATGTATTGTAGCATTGAAGCTAGGGTGAAACAGCTCTCGACAGTGTGGACAGTGTCCAAGCTAAAGTTAATTATTGACCTGTGCTCATTTTTTTGTGTTTTTTTTCCGTGTGACTGCTTCATGGTAGGCACTCCAAAACCAGAGTTAAGGAATGTGTCAATATTTGGGGTTGTGACAACTGGGAGATAAACCACCTATACATCCACCTCACTTCTGTCTACCTACCCTGGATCAAAACATCAAGATCAATATGGCATTCTCCTTGTAGGTTTGCCTAGCATTAAGACATTTAAGGTCATAGGTTACTAGTATTTTCTTGTAAAATGTTTTAAAGATAAATGTTTAGTTTTAATATTTTTAACATTTCCATGATTGTCCATATCTGACATTGCATCAATATGTGTTTAATTTTAGTTAGAGTAAGAATCAAGAATCAAAAGAATCGAGAAAAACAGAAAGCTTGTGTTTGATCAGGCTGCAGGTTTTTTCATACCTTTAATGTTTTATCTGTGCAATCATATTATTCGTATAATCCTTACTTGTTCAGAGACCTTTTAAAAGGCCTTTATCAATCCTTAGATCTTTAAGGTAGCTGTGTCATCTAAGTGTATGAGCAGTTGTTTCTGGGAACTCAATCAGAAAAGAACATGGGCTGTCCTGATATAAGGTGGATGAAATCTGTTTATTTATGCTGTAGTGAGTTGTGAGGAATGTCTCTCAGTGGGATGCCATCAGATCAGAGTCTGGTTTCAGTTTGTGGCTACAGCAAGGCTGTTATGAAAGCTGGGCTCACAGATATGGTGTTGATCACCCAATGTCCTCTGCCCCACTGACGTTTTTACAATAAACATTCACTAAAGGGTGCAGTTGTTTTTTTCTTAGACTATTCTGGCAGTGTTTTGCTGTAACTTCATTGTACCTTTATTAGCAAAACCTGTTTTCTAGCACTACATCTGATGGATAGATGGATGGATAGATAGATAGATAGGTACTTTAGTTGTGGCCTGAATAGAGCTTGTAGGCTGTTTTTCTTACTTTAACAATTTATAAATAGAGGACTTTTAAATATGTTTCAATGAAAACGGGTTTGGAAGCAGTCACATGTCTTTATTTTAAAAGAATGAACTAGGCCCAATGTGAAGGTCTTTCACTGATCCAGAATCAGATTTCTGTAGACCTACAGTATGTGGGGTTGTGAAGAAGTCTTTATCCATGTAGGCCCTTAATATTCCTCCACTTTTAATTTATGCTCCTTTCAGTTGTCATCTTTTAATCAGGTTCATTGTCTTGTTTCAGCCTCACAGCAAAGCATGTATCATTATATCAAATGAGTGTTGTTAAACTTGGTTGACTTCCAAGGGCAGGTCACTCCTGGATGCGCATAAAATGCTACTGTTTTTTTGCTGCAGTTTCAATGCTCAAACCAACAAAAGATGCATAGAGTTGTGGCATACACCTACAGTATTTTACACAGACTATCTCCACTCTAATGCATCATGTATGGAGGTGGCCTCCATTTATTTTTTTAGTGTTGTGTTGGAGTACAGCTTCGGACTTCCGAGTATGCATCTGTGAAGTAGCATCGGGTGTAGTCTTGCATGAAAGGGACACAGTGTTGTGTCTTTGCAGGCAAACTCCTGCCAGCTTGCCCTCTTTGAAATGCTGCAATGAAACGACAAGTTCTTTTCGAGTGCCCATAATTAGCCAAAGCTGTATGGATCAGAAGGTTGTTCTTGGAAACGGTCCAGTGCAGTGATTGGTCTTTGAAGATGTGTCTCCAAGGACTGCACTGTAACTGTCTGAAAGAGGTGGGTCCCTTAACAAAGGTGGATCACTGTTCCATAAGCATTTCATATAAACTGTCATTTTAGATGCAATGCATCAATAATGCTATACCTATTTTTGTAGGCCTTCTAAAGTGGAAAAAACAGGCATGTTAGCATATATATGTTGCAGTGGGACTGATCTGTGTAAGGAGCTTAAACCAAATTTGCAATTCAAGCATACTACTGTGCCATGGTCATCTGACTGACACAAGAGAAGGAACTGAATACCATGGTGTGTGTGTGTGTGTTATGCAGTGTATACAAGCATGTGTGCCATCTGTGGGTGTGAATGAATGTGTGATCAGTGATGTTTTGGTGAAGATCCACAGATCTGATGAATTTCAGGCTGTGGTCTGTGTCCCTGCTGTGGCTGTGACAAACGTGGAGTGAACCAGTCTTAAAAAGCACTGAATGATTCCCATGTTCCAGCTGCTGCTGACTGCCTGTGCTCACCCTTGCTTGTCAGTCATTAAAATCATTCATTGTTTGTATTTATTGTGGTGAGGATTTACACAATACAAAAGAAACACTATTTGTATGTTTATGTGTATGTACATTTCTCTGCATAGTACCATCATTATCTTTTGAGAGGCTTTCCATTTATTTTTTGTCTAAAAATGGGGCCACTCTTCCTTCTTTGAAGAAACATTGCAGAGTCATTTCCATTTGTTGTCTCCAAAAAATGACTTCAGTGACGTCTCCCTTTTTTCTTTCTATCTAGAGTATTGTGTCCAAATATGGCTCTCAGTTCCGGGGAAATTCCCAGCATGATGCCCTGGAATTCCTGCTCTGGCTCCTTGACCGTGTCCATGAGGACGTCAATCCCTCCACCTGCACAAACAACCACAACAAGTGCAAAGCTACTGAAAAGGTCACTTAAAAGTTTTACTTTACTTAGGATATATATTTAGGAAGAATACATATGAAGAAGTGTCCTTTATAGATGACCTATCTTGAAATTCTTAGTGGTGTTCTGTTTTTGTTTGCACCACCAAGGGAAAAATGTCAGTGTAGTAATTCCCTGATCCTAGGGAATCTGGTGTTGTTTTGACTGGATAATTTCTCTGGCTACTACAGTAAGTCCTGAGGTTCTCACAGACTCAAGTATAGAAAACAATAGAAAGGACACAGATTTTTACTATAGTGCTGTTAAAAAAGTGACAAAACACCTGGTTACCAGGCCACTCTGTTTTATGCTATAGTAGTTTCTTTTGTTGGGGATTTAGAGTAAAGAAGTGTGGAGCCATTTGTAGATTCTCTCCATGCACCTCCAGGAACACCCACGGCTTACTCTGAAGCTTGAAGCCCCCTGGGTAGAGCTTTGATCTGCACTTTTGTAGCTATTTCTGTAGAAATTGTATTAAAACTTGCATGTTGTGTGTGTGTGTGTGTGTGTGCGTGCTTCATCATTAGCACTGTTCTATGGGGTTTACTGTTAAGTTGACATATCAGCCATAATAAACATTATTGTGAAAACACAAGGCTGTTGCATGTTAGCAGTTAAATACTTAAAACTATTCAATAAAATTAGCTCTAACATTATTTCAAATAGTGTGGACTAGATGGAAACAGACAACATAAGCCAGAAAAGGTGTCAAGCCACATTGTCTGTTCTCACCAGAAGGATCAGGAAAAACCAGGAGTGTCTGGAGTTTGTTATCATAGATAAGGACTGTCAGCATGACCTGTTGGCACAGTTATGGGGGAGAGAAACGGTCACATATTTTCCAATGACACTGAGACCATATCCCGAATCTAATCCTATGTTGGGGTTAAATTAAGTCAGCCAAGATTTTTTCTATTCTTATTGTCTTTTCTTCAGAGAGCATGAACATTATTTACTAGTTCTGTAAATGGCTGTGACAAATTTTCTCAGTTGTGTTAAAAGCAAATATATTGAGATGAATTGTAACTGTTCTGATTGTCTTTTATGCTTTTGGACCTGACCCAGCAATCCATTGATTCTGAGACTCTTCCTGACTGATAGCTCTGCTCAGCCTGTGCAAATAAATGAATGAAATGCAAAAACCAATGTCAACATTCCCACTTCCCCGCAGCTGGGGCACATAGTGAGAATCCTCGGAAGCCATCTCCATTGTGAGACACAGCTTTGGCTCACAACCAGGGGAAAAAACTTCATATCACTCTGGTGCGACTTGGGCCTGAAGAGGCCCGTTGTTTCTCTGGGGAAACATCACGTCAGTCCAGTTGGCATGAAAAGACACACAAAACGTCAGAGACAGGCTGAGATCTATCTGCAGAGCTGTGAGCTTCCACTCTACTAGGCGTCTGCCAACAACCTCATTCTGAACATGATGGTTGTGCCTGCATGGGGAAAAAAGCCTAAAGATGGGTTTGTTGACTGAATTGAGACTGGTAGAATACAGTATATATCCAACAGGAAGGATACAGCAAGGGAGAGAACTGTCAGGAGTGTGTGACCCAGTCCAAGGTCACATGCGAAAATCTGATGAAGGCCAGTTGGCTGGTTAACAGGAGGAACTGACACAAAGAAATCTCTTTGCAACATGGATTTGAGAATACCATTTATGTGGTAAACACACACAGTGGCTGTGGTACCCTTGTGTAGGAGAGAAAATTGTTTTTGACAGTAGTCTCTAATGTAGGGCCAACCCTCCTCCCCCCATGAAACCACCACTATAGACTCTGCAGACACAAGTGTTGCCATGGATATTATTTTTATCAGCATGAAAACACGCGGCCTGATGGTCCAGTGCTTTGGAAGCCCGTAGAAAAATAGCTCAGTCCCTCACCTTCTGTCCCATCTAATGGGATTTTGCCTCTGAGGGAGAGGCGCTCGATTCGCTCGTAAGGCCCCGTATGTGCTGTTGTGTGTTTGAAGTTTTGCTCCTTCCCCTTCTGTGGAGCCACATGATCCAGTGTGCAGCATTGCAGCGAGGACAAAGATAAGAAGATAAGGAAGAGTCCCGGGTGAAAGAGAGAGAGTGTCCATGGAAATCTTCCGTGACTTTGGAAGAGACTGTAAGCCCATGGATGTGTGCTGTGTCATTTGTGTCCTGAAGACAAGTCGATAGCCCCTCAGTAGGCTGTGGTTGTTGGAACTTCCTGAGGTTTTGCATTCTTTGTGACCACCTCAGTATTTTGTCTCATAAACGCACATGATGAATGAATATGCGCCCAGCGTTATACAACAGTCTCAGAGTGAAAGAGTCTGATTGCTACAGAAAGGGTCTGATTGCTGCAGTTTTAAAAATCGTCACGTGAACCAAGATAAAGAACTCGTGAAAGCCTCATTGCCCTAGCTTGGCTCACATGGACGCAAACCTCAGACAGAGATCTCTTCTTTGGTTACACCATGAGTGGTAAATGGAGCAGTTTGCCATCTGCTTTTTAAGAAAGTCTCAAAGAGAATTGGGGTTCATTCTGGGGTCACGTTTCTCCGTTCACATAGCAGTGAAATATTCATAATTACTCTGTGGAGCATGATTATAATGCAGCTGAAGCTTGGTTAGAGTGCTTCTGTTGGGTTTGGATAGAGTTGTTGCTGTGGATTCCAGTGTTAAGAGAATCTTAGGGACATAATTGTTGCCTTGATGCCTTCCTTTTGCTTATGTTGATTCTGTCCTCCAGTGCACAATAGAAACTAATGGAAGCTAGACAGATAAACAATTGATTGAAGTTTTGAACTCCCTCACTGTTGACATTGATATCTTTAATGTCTTGAGACACTAAAAATTGGAATTCTGTTCTCTCACAGTTTTCAGAAGACCCAAAGCAATGACTTTGTTGTCTTAGATGGCTTTGTTTAAACAAATATAAAAAAGTGTTGATTTAGAAAATGTGCCCCATGCATTTTGAGTATTTGGTAATCCCCATAGAACATAGCACCTAGAACACCAGAATGAGGCAGAAACGTGATTCCCTTGGAAGAGTCAGTCCGGGTCACAGCAGGGGCAAACAGTGTGTGAGTTGTGAGTCTGCACACGTCCCTGGAGCGAGGCAGAAAGGGTTCCGGAGGGACCCGGGGATTTTGGGTCTGTCTGTGCCGCTGTTTAGAGAGCGAGTCAGAGAATCCTGCTGGGTTGGGGAGGAATCCCACTGTTCTACACACGTGGTCCAACCAGATAAGAACCCTTAAGTGGTGTTAGTTTATTCAGTTTGATTTTGATTTCCGTCAAAGAGGAATTAAATGTTTTCATTGGATTCAAAATACTCCATGGACACACACATAATTCAGTATTCTGTACTTCATGGGATAGGAAACATCTCTTTTTCTTGTTTTCTTGTTCTCTCTCTTACACACACACACATATTCCTTTTATAGATCTATGTGGGTGTTTATGGGATGGCTTTTTATTTACTATATTCACACACACATGCACACAGACTCAGGGGCCTCTGATTCCCCCCGTTTGTTGAACTTGCATCGCTGCAGAGACAGAGCAGTGGCCAACATGCCATCTTTGGCTCGTGATGAATGAATGAAGGCTTCTGTGAGCAAGGCGAAGAAAGAGGTGCTTGTTCTGCACAGCGGGGCGTGAGCGAAAAGAGGTGAGAAGCGCATCGGCAGTGCCACCGAGCCCAGGGCAGGATGGATTGCTGTGGAAAGAGAAGATGCGCCGGTACAGTAACCGTGTTTCTTCCCGAGCGCCTCTGACCAAAGCTGTCAGGTTTGAGCTTCACATCTCTGTTGGGCTCTGACATCCTGACAGGCGTCATCCCATGTTTATTAGTCCTGTCACAGATGTGTCCCCGCCATCAGTGTGTGACTAGCACAGTGAGGTGTTTTGACATAGCACTGGAGCAAACGTGTCAGCTGGAAGTGCTTTCATTATTCTGTCATTGAGAGGCCTCTGCTTTATTTTGGGGAGTGAGTAAATGTGTCTCATCAGTTGTTGACTACTGATGCATATGGCAGGAATTTGAAATACCATTTTATGCCTATGACGATATGAAGACATGAGGTTTTATTCAACACTGTGTACAAGAGAAGACACATCTTTTATCAGTACATATTATGTTTTTGTATCAAATACCACGGCCTTGTACTGTACTGTACTACCTAAATTGCAGAAAGAATTAAGTTGTTGCAGATATGCTTCAGTGATCGAGAATCTGTGAGAAAATGTAGTTTTGCTTATCAAGAGAGCCAAAGACCGAATGGTGTCCCACACAAACAGCATAGATGACAGGGTGACTAAGAAATGCCACTCCTTAGAATATAGCAGTAATATGAGATAAATTCGATAGAATGACTGAGCAGGAGTTACAATGAAAAGTGAGAAGAAAAAAAAAACGCTTATTTGTAAGTACCTTTGTCAAGGAGAGCCGTGGATTAGTGCTATCACAGCATAAAGTCAAGGTAGTTTCCTGATCCTTCCCCCTTTCCCTCTCTCCTACTCATTTCTCGGCACTCTCCAGTGTCCTATCAGAATAAGAGCAAAAAAAAATCTTTAAAATTTGAAATGAGCAGGCCCACACATCATATTTTAATGCCCCTTCTGCATGGAGAGGCCTTGTGTTTATACATAGTCACTCAGTAGTACTGTAATTTTTTCTAAGCTCCTAAGTAGTACTGTAATTTTTTCTAAGCGTTTTATAGTGCTCCTGAATACTTCAAAACTCAGCACCAATAAATAGGTGTGGAACTGACCATTTGTAAGAAAAAAAACGTTGCTTATGCAGAGTTGGATATGAGGCTGACTGTGCAGTTTCTCCCCCAAAATTTAATATTACTATCATACTACCTCCCTCCAAACTGCCTCAACACAGTGGAGAGGCACAGTAAAACATACTATTTCTGTTGGGTTTTCTGTGCAAATGTATTTCTGTGGTAATAAAATGCCTATTGGATTTTGATTTGATTTATGGATGTAGGGTGATGGTGGGATGAGTGAAGCTGAATGAGTGCTGATGGGGAGAGTTGGAAAGAGTTATCATCAGTAGGGAGGACACAACACACACAGTATGGACACAGAGCAGCAGGGGAGAGGTCAGAGGTCAGCTAAGGGAACTGCATTGACAGCAAAATCGAGAGGGAAATCAAATCCCACCTGTAAAAATGGGATTTAGGCTCTGAGAAGGAACCCCTGCCAGGCAAAAAACATTCAAGCATTCAAGAATGTGTGTGTGTGTGTGTGTATGCATGTTTGTGTGTTCTGGTGCATGTTTTTTACACAACTTGGGTTCATCTTTGGGCCAAGGCATTAAGGCTGCACGATATTGTAAAAACATGCAATATGCGATATGGTTGGTGAATATTGCGATATCGATATTATTGCGATATTTGCCATTTAGGTTATCTAATCAAAGAAATACGTCTTTAAGGTGGCAAAATAAGCAGTATATAAGTTTACAATAAGAGTATAAGTTTTCAGATTTAATTTAGGGCTGCACAATATTAGGAAAACACGCGATATGCGATAATGCTGTTGCGTGTTGCGATGACGATATCACATGCAATTAGGAAGGTAATGTCTTTCTGCTTTGAATTTGCTGGTAACATAGAATCCATATAATGACTAGTCTGTGCAAAAATAAAATTTAATATTAAAAAATAGTATGAATTAAATAGAATATTAAAAACTTTAAATATTAATAAATATATTTAAATATAACTATAAATAAACTCACAATAGCATACTATCATTTAAATTAAGTTCTTAGCCAGAAAAAATAGCAAAAGGAACAATCTAGATCAACTAAACTACAGGCATTTGGGAAGTCACTGGGCACTATGCAGTGTAATGTCTGTGTGTGCACACTTGTGTAGGAATGCTCTATTATAGCAAGTTCTCGGCTAGGAAAACCAGCGTGTTTACTTTGCTAGTCTTTAAACATGTGCATTGGCATGTTACACTATTTCCTGATGTGCTATAAATTCTCTTTGAAGGTAAACTAGTATATATTGCAGTCTTTTGCGATATGTATATTGCGCATGTTGATATCTCGATAACGATAAATTTGCGATATATTGTGCAGCCCTACAAGGCATACACATGGGGTAAAATTGTCCCTGGAATTTAGCTCATCTTAGTACACAAAGGCTTAATAGAATACTTGCAAGGGGGGGCAAAGTCTAAATACAGCATGAAAATCAGCAAATCTTCTTCTGAGATTTATCATAAAGTCCAGTATGCAGCATCCGACCACAATACCAGAGGCATACTGTGTACAGTATGGGCATTATAGTGTCACATGTTTGGACTTTTGGCTTGTAAATCCTCACCTGTGAGGTCCTTAACTTTCATACAGAAGCTTGTAAATCTGTGTATTATTGGAGCCATGAGATTAGATCCTCACTAGCCACAGCTGAGGCGTCACCCTCTGGGCCGACCGTGTGGTGTGACAAGGAGGGCAGAAGGCAGGCCTATTGTTTTTGTGTTTCCTCTTCCCTTCTTTTGATTCTGCCTGCCCTGCAGGATGCAAATGGCTTCCTGTGGCTTGGGGCCACCCGAGCAGAGAAAGCACACGTAAGAACATGTGTGCTGCGAAGTGTGTGTTTCAGGGCTGTGCGATTTTGCCAAAAATGAAAATTGCGATTTTTTTCAACCAATATTGCAATTTTATTGCTATTTTTCACAATAAAAACCACAAGCGCCACATATGTCACATTAATATGCATATTTGTACACAATCTCTAATTAAAAATAGAAAATGAACTACTCATTAATCAGCATATATTTATTCAAGAGAATATCTTGTTGCGTTGAACCCCAATCCTTGTTCAACATGTGCAGACTGTGGCTAACAAACGAGTCTATGCAGTTACACAACAAAAAAAAAATTGCGTGCCTCTGTGATTTAGAAATTGTGCTTTTCAAAATTGCGATTGCAAATGCGATTAATTGTCTAGCACTTGTGTGTTTGTGTGTGTGTGAACATGTGTGCGCGTGCGCACTTGGCTCAATCCCTGTTCCGATGCATCGCCATCCAGAGGACTCACCTTTAATGCGTTCTCTTTTGAGAAGTTAAATGCTGAAAGACAAGGGGTTACATCAGGACGTCAGGATGTTTGCCTTTCTTTTCATACGTTTTTGATACTGTTTGATGTTTCTAACTGTGAACCACCAGTATGGTCAATGTCAATCCATCACCTTTTATTGCCACTGTGCTTTGTTCTTGAAAAAGACTTTCATTTATCAGCAGTCCACCGGCATATCTTGCTCGCGGCAAGACAATTAAGCACAGACTGTCTCACAGCCCCAGCCTTTCATGCATGGCTGTTACGGAGCTGGTCAGGGTCAAGCTGTACACAGCACTTGTGGCTTCATTCTTTCATCAGTAATTCAGATGTATTCTACAACCGTCCCAGGCTGTTTTGAAAGGCGGGGGTCAGAGAACGGATAGAGCCGATGTGACAATTACTGTCAAATGAAAGCAGTGGATGCAGTTTCCATTTTTACAAAACTCCCTCTTACCGTTGCATTTCTACAGCAGTGATGTGGTGATGCATATCTGTTCAAGTTTTAATATGTGCCCAATATTCTTCCAAATTCAATCACCTCTTGGATTGGGAGGTGAAATTGCTGTTATTGTCAGAATGTTCTGTCTGCATTGTTAACTTTTTTTTGCCTTTGATAAAAACTGGCATTAGTTTTCTTTTTCATTTCTTCTGGGATGACTCTGAGAGTTAAGCAATAGGAGACACTTATTTTAACTCGCTAAGCAAACTGTTTTGACAGATGAGCAAGACTAAAATAAAACAATGCACTGTTCTTTTTTGCAGGGTTTTGAAAGTTTGTGGAAATCATCCACGGATAACATCTTTTTATTATACTTTCCCACTTATTCTTGCTCTCTGTATCTTGTCTGCTCTGTGGCTTGGCCCCATTACTTTTGCAGTTGTGTTGTTTACGATAAAAATAGCAATTATCTGACTTCATTCAAATAGTCCCCTTTTGATATTTGCATTTCTAGCATTTAAAAATATGCGTAAACAATTGTCTGTTATTAAGGGACTCAAAAGATTTGAAACAAATACATCTTACACTTTCACCAAAGAATAAGTATTTGCATGCCTGTTTTCAGTCATTTGACAAATGAACTGAAAGGGGCAGATAGATTGGCAGTAGAAAGTAGTAGCCTTACCATTGTTTAAGTTGTTTTATGAGTAAAACAGTGAATTCAACAGCAGGCAGTTAGTAAGTCATGTTAGGTCTTAATTGACCATCATGACTACCCTGCCACACATTGGTGCAGAGCGTCTCTTCCTCCATCTATGGAATGCAGAGTAAAGAGCCAGTCTTCTTCACTCAAGCCGAAAGAAGGAGGCTCTGGAATGGGGAGAAGGAGCCCCATTACAGACTGAGACAGACAATGAGAGAGACAAGCGAGGACAGCAGACACAGAGGACAAGCTGAGGAGCGGCATGGCTGAGCGAACCCATCAACATTGTTTTGTCAAGTCTCCCCAGCTGACCTCCAGGTGCGGTGTTGACCACTCGCCAAAATCCTGCGTGTTGTTTTGACGACCAAGGCACCCTAACTGGGTACAACACTACCTCCACCACCAACCCCCTCCCTCACCCTCACTGCTCAACCACCCAGGGTCCTGGGGCTTTCCCTTCCTGCCACTCCGTGGGCAGCCATGCAACAAAGATTCGGACAGTACTGCTGAATGTGCTCAAGGAGCAAACGATTGGCTGGAATTGCTCAGTGCCTTGACTGTCCTCGTTCCTTTTCGCTTGTTTCAGTGTGGGATTAAATTCCACAACCAGAGAAAAAAAGTGAGAAAAAGAGAGAGAGTGATGGAAAAGATCTGTCCTAATACAGAGGCATTAAAATGAATGATTCTGTGGTCTGCTCCACAGCCTATTCATGATTAGTCTTCCTGTTTTATAATGGTAGATCTGTGCTTCTTAAGTTTAATCAGGAACTTTCTGCTGAATATTAGTCTTTTGAAAAATCTGCTGAAAGTCTCTAGGGAGTTATCTTTGTGAGAGGTTTTGTAACCTCTGCCAAATAGCTATTTATAGCACATATACGTTTGTGGAGTGAGTCTATTATTGTACAGTGCCCTGAGTATGACTGCAGCTCTTTCTACTGCTCTGTCTTTCTCTCTCTCCCTATCTCTCTTTCCTCATCACTCTTTCCATCCCCCACTTTTTAAAAGATACCCTCCTAAATTGGGGAGAGTGCTGTCTAGAGAACTCCAGGCAACCTCTCTATAAACAACTGAATAATTTACTGTGGACTGTGGACTGTATGCCATGACGATGCCATGACAATGCTGGAACCTGTGTAAAGGACACCCCACCACACACAGCCCCTCAATCTGATAATGCTACCACCAGTACATGAACCAGGATAATTTATGGGATTACTCCTTTTTTCACCCTCCTCTAAATTCTAGGGCATCCAAGAGGGATTAACTTCCCACCACAGATTGTGTGTACAATCAATGTGGGCAACTCCAGAATTAAGCATTACTTATTTCACCCTGGAGGTTTTCCCACACACACAACAAGACAGAATCTGAGCGCCTGTTAAATCACTGGTGACGGGCAAAGTATCTAATCAGTGTGGTCGCCAACCAGAGGGATGAGGGAAGGAGGCTGCGTGATTAATAATGGAATTAAATTAGAGATGACCAAGGAGTGTTCTTGTGTGTAGTACTGTCTTGGGGAATGTGCCGGCGGAACTGGCAGTTCTTTCACAGTGACATACAGTATGACTAGATATGGAGATGCTAGTACAAGGCAATGTTCTGGTAGTCAGTATCTCTACGTGCGATAAGAGAATTATTGCCTCAGTCCGACTAAAATCTTACTTTTGAAATACATCCAAAAACCTTAGCTTGGCTGAAATCAAACGTAACTGGACTAATCATAGCTACTTATAGCATGGCTCATATTTTCAACAAAGTTTGTCATACTGTTGTAAACATATCTAGTCGAAGTTTGTCAAAATGGAAGTCTAACTCTATCTCCAGTTGTCTCTAACCAGATTTAATTGAAGATCCTAACTTTTAAACATGATCGATTATTGCATATTGTTTGTTGTCTTAATATGAAGTCACAACACACACACACACACACACACACACACCTTTTGATATAACCCCCAGAAGTAGGCTAGACCATATCTCCTGTAGTCCCTATCCTCCTTAATTCAGCATGCAATCTTTGTCATTTATCTAAATCCCTGGAATTCAATTAGGCCTCTGCAAGGTGCCAAGTTGAAGGATTGGACATTATTTTTAAGTTCATTCTAAGGCCACACAGTATCTTGGCACTCCAAGTATTTTCATTACTTGTTGTTGACACTCCCAGAAGGTACAGAATATCACTGCTATTACGTGTTGTTGTTTTTTTTTTACTTAGCTTTCAGCATAAAAAAGTCTAAGCCGTGGTGAAGATATCCACTCTCCTAAATCATTGTTGTTCATCATATGCAGTTGCATCGTGCTGATGAGGAGGAACATGTTGAACTTCCTGCTGGTTCCAAGTCTTGGATTTTGACCAGAAAGTTTGCTGCTGCTTCTTTCACTTCCAATGTGTAACATTAATGAGTGTCTAGGCTGTGTTTAGTGAATGTGTTGTCAGATAAAGGTAATTACTTTGTATAATGCCTGGGTTTAGTCTACAGTACTTTCTCCATTCCATTCCTCTACCTAGGTTCTTTCTGCCATAAAGGATGTATAGATGTATAGATAGACCTCTATGAGCACTGACAGGCACTCTCCAAAAGACTGATCACCTTTATCTCCATATGCCTGTAGATGTACATTATCCATATGCTGTACAAACAAAAATGTCAAAACAATCACTGAAGTATTTGCCCCAAAACCCAGGAGTGATTTATAGCCCAGCACGTTCCAGGCTTCTACTGAAAGTGTAGTGACAAGATTTGTTGTTGAGAATTGTGGTTCCCCTAGTGAGCATTGGATCTCTGTGCTGAATCTCTGGCTGAACATCACAGGTTTACGCCGTAGCCTTTGAACGGACCTGCTGCCCACACACAAACACACACATGGACTCAGCTCAGGGAGCTTAGAGCAGCAAAGAGGAGTCAGCACTGGAGAACCCACTGACTCACTCACTTTCTCTCTCGATCCGCTTTCTCTCTTCCTCCTACCTCTACTTCTGTCTATCCCCTTCCGTGTTATTGTCCAGTCTGCCTCTCTCTCTCTCTCTCTTTCTCTCTCTCAGTCCCTCATGTTAAAGTCTGAAGCGTCTCACCGCCTCTGTCCATGTGAGTCCTTTCTCTGCCTGACTTTCAGAGGCGTTATCCTGGAGTGCAGACAGACATCACACAGACTGGAGGTGGGAACATCACAGCGCTTGATTAGATTTAAGGATTTTCAAGGCAGCATGCAGGGAACACTTTTATTGTCAAGTGGTGAAGAGACTTGTTTGGCTACTTCTTTGTGTTATTAGACTGTCTCATGTTTTTCTCTTTCTGCTTATGATGTCCAACATGAAACACAGAAATGGTTTTATCACAAAGCCAACACATTTTCTTTTTAATTCTTTTACTTGGACGGTGGCTGCAACAGTCAGTTTTATCACTGTCACATCAAATTGGAAGGAGGACAGATTTGAACATTTAGCAGAGTTCAGTTATGCTGGTTTTTTGCTGCATTGACCCATGTGTTTAAATATATCCATGTTCTTTTTTTGAATCACTCGCCTCCTAAGTGAGATCTATAAATAAACTCAAGAATCCAGGTCGCAGTGGTGTTACACACTGTATGTTGTCCCATTTTATTGAGCATTTTATTCAGTCTCAAGTTCTAAATTATGTGTTGCACAGACTGTTTATTTTTGCGTTTATTTATGTGTACACACTGACAATAGTAACAACATTCATATGCCTAAGACTTTTAGAGCCGTGATCCAGCCATTAGTCTTAGCGCTTTGAGTGTTCATCCATTGACAGAATTTCTTCTGGAATATTGTGTCATTAAGTGGTCTGTGCTCTGGTTTCCGGGGAACAATCAGACTTCCATGCTGATTTAGCTCAGTCTGGCCTGGGTATTCTGACAGGTGATAAGCAGTTCCTAAGAGTAACGGTCATCCAGTTATCCAAACACCACAGAAAGATAACACAGGAATGCCTCTACTTTGAAGCTCTGCTCCCTCCTTCAGACTTAAGAGACTGATAGTAGCCTCTATGAGCCACAGACTAACCACATAGTTATGTCATTTATTTGCCACTCAGATTCCCCCTGTATCTGATTCACAGTCTGCATGTATGTGAAAGAATTATGTGTCCTCTCACATCAACAAAACCTTTGTGCAACACTTTGCGTGTAAAGAAATCCTACATGAAACTCAAACCTCTCATCAGGAAATGTGTATGAACTAGAGAAGGAGAAAGCAATGGGTATGGTAAATTCTAGAAGTCGGTAATAAGGGGATGGAGAAATGTGAGAGTGGGAAGTAGAGAAAAAGTTGGGTAGAGTGTGAAGAAAAGACAAAGAAAGTGGTGGCATTCTTTGGACTGCTTATAGCCCCTTGTGCTGTGGAGAGGGTTATGTTTCCATTCCACTCAGGCTCCTGTGCTCCCAACCAGACAGCTACAGTATACAGGACGCAGCCTCTTAACCAATCAGAGAAGGAGTGCAGCATTCCTGTCATTTTGGAGACCACTCTCACTTTTCTTTCCTTTCTCTGCGGAAACCGAAAACCATCATTTAGCAGTATTGTGGAGGAGAGGTCATGCCTGAGCCAGCAGCCTGGGAACCTGCAGATGGAGGGGAAGCAACAGCAAGAGCTGGAGTAGAAGAAGAATTGTGGGAGTGGACATCCTGTACTCTGTGTGTGTGTGTGTGTGTGTGTGTGTGTGTGTGTGTGTGTGTTTTTGAATGTTCAGTGTGACACGTGGCATGATGAGGCATTCTGTTTTAACTCTTTGGTTGGTGTAAAGATTCTGTCACATGTTTTGTGTGTTGCTATTATTCAAAAATAGGCTGCATGACCCTGATAAAAATGGATGTTCCCTTTAAAGAAGCACTTAGCAACTCTGGATTTACTTTTTTTGCAATGTTGTTGCATTACCCTATGCACCTAAAATGTATTCTAATGAGGACAATTCTAATGTACAGCTGCTACCTACAAAAAGCTGCATCCAAACATTCCTATACTTACACAGCTAAGAATAGTTGGCCTACCTCTACTGAAAAATGTCTGCCTCTAGTAACAGGTATCTTGGACCGGGCTACAAATTGTACAGGTGCAATGCAATAGTGTAACTTACAATAATGGCAAAGCCAAGTTAGTGACACTTTTTGCATTCTTAGAGCTCTTGCTATTCCTCTTCAAAGTTGCAGCTAATGTTTTTCCAAAAGAAACTGCTAGATGGGCATTGAAAGTGACTGTTTTTGCCAACAAAATGAATTAAGCAATTTAATGTTCATAGGACTTTTTTAAGACACAGTTTGTTAAAACAGATTATTTATCAGAAACTTTCAATGTGATGCAAAAGGCTGTGTATTCTGAAGGCATAAGAGTCTTACACTGAGTAATTGAAATGTCAGGGGGCCATTTATTCATGCTGAGTAGACCTGCCTTTATTGCATATTGGGAATTTTTTGATCAGAAAACCATGTCATTATTTAATTACAACAAGATGTTTTTAGATGTCCAAATAAATATCATGTCATATTCCTATGTTTGTGTAATTATAGTTCTTTTCTCTGTATTGTGCATTAAAACCTTGGCAGTAACATAAAATGTGCTGATTTAGTATTCAGTTTCTGTTTGTAGAATGCTGTGTATTAGAAATCGATATTTAATTAACTTTATGTAATCGCCAGCTATAAAGTCTACATTATGTTAATTACTAGTGTATATTACTTGTGTTAATTACTTGCTTGTGTGTGTGTGTGTGTGAGAGAGAGAGAGAGAGAGAGAGAAAGAGAGTAACCAGTGCATGGTAAAAACAAGTAGCAAGCATTTAAGCATACATATTAGATATTACGTAGATGATGAACTCCCAGAAGACATATACATACAGTATATATCACACTTTGTGTTTTGTTTGTGAGCTGTATAAATCTAGTCCTCGTCTTTTCTATCTAACATTGAAAGTGTGAAGAAAAGTGAAGCGAGTACTGAAGTTTGTTAGTATTAGCTAGGGTGCGTCACTAACCTGAGAACATGGCTGGCTTATAGGAGAAGGACAATGAATGCTATTGTATAGAACTTGGTGTTTGTATCCTGGTGTCCCTGGCTTTGGTGATTAAATGTGTCCAGAGAAAATTGATGGCAACGGGAAAGTGCATCTCTGGTGTCCTTTTCAAGTTACCCCTGTGGTGGTCCTTCGCAATCGCACTTGTTTTTCGACCTTGAGATCCATGCCCGTGGTCAATTTCAATGTTGCTGCACTTCAGCTTGTTTCCATGGCCTGTCTAGACATAATTTAAGTGAATTGTTTCAGTGGTTCAGCCAGTAAGTCTCTGATGCCTTTACAGTTGAGCAGTTATTGGACTACATAGAGGATGTATTGCTCTAGCACAAACATACCTTCATATTTTGCAAGGACACAGTGGAATAGAAAGGTTAGTCTGCAGTATTGGCCACAGATGCCTGAGTTATGGTCTGCGCCGTTTTAAATCTTTCTATTGCCCATGTATTTCAGAGTGCTTGGCAAGTATTTAATAGCCTGATAGGATTCTGTATTCAAAAGGTTATTATCACAGACATTGTACTTGAGTTGTCGGGGGACAGAATGATTCGGTCAAATCAAATGTGGCTATAAGTGTCTTTTGAGTGCTTTTGAGCTGTGTCAGTGATGGGAGTGTGTTTTGTTATTGCAGGGCCACGGAGGACCAGAGGGGGCGCCGACGGGAGATGCACTGATCACTCCTCAGCCTGGAGAGCGCCACAGCTTTGTCCAGGAACACTTTCAGGCACAGTACAAGTGAGATACAGTATGACTGTTTTTTACTTTGGATTTGTTTGGTCTCGATGGTTAGCTTGGATTACTAAACAAGTCTATTTTACATCCTCTTTTATACCAAACTTTTAAGAGAGTTGATTTGTAAAATGAATTCATGTCACCATTTATAGGATAGGCTATATATGATTGGTGTGTCTAAGAAAAAAGCTGTCATACAGGACATTAAATGTGTCTATCCATCCGTGACCTGTCCTTCTGACTCGTAACATGTTGTCATTACACCAAGGCAATAATGACATTAGGCCTCCTCAGTTATTGGCCTTTTGAAGATGGATAGTGCACATCTGGTTTGAACTAGGCTAATAATTATGGACACACAGGGTCACAGACTTTATATGAGCAGTGGTTTTAGCATAATTGATGCCATAATATGTGAGCTCTTTGCTGTGTGTCGTTGAAAAGTTAATTAGACGTATTAATCTATACTGACACAGTAAGCCCCTCTCCCATGGGTCTGTCTTTGTCAATCAACGTTGATTCAAATTTTAATATGTGGGATCTCTAAGTGAGGGCTTTCCCTGTCCCTTGTGAAGCCATATTTCCAGAGATAACCTGAAAATAGCAACATTTCTGAAAAGCAGCAAGCCTTAATGCTTTAACTGCAGCATGTATTCCCTGTTAAAAGAGCTTGTCACATGACCACAGATGTTTATAATAATTTTTCTTTTTGTAATATTGTACAGTATTAAATGCAGTGCCTCTAAAAGAACTAAAGCACATGATGCTGTTTACTTTTCATGAAGATGAGAAACAAAGAACCCTGGACTGAGGAGATGCTAAAGATACTATTTTTAAAATACTAAAGATTCTCATTCTTTATACACACAAATTCCTGCTGAAACTAAGTAGCCAAACCATTCTTGTTGAGGTAGGATATTTTTGCCTCTAACTGACAGCAGAGCCCTCACATCTCCTCTGCATAAGATAAAGTCCCAACTCAAATGGCTCTGGCTAATTGCTGTGAGTTTCTGCCCCCTCATTTGAATCTGTCTAAAATTGCCATTGCCTTAACACTCACTTTCATCAGTTCAGTCATTTTATAATTGCATAATATGACACCTTAGCAAGAGCTGACACAGCGTATTTGGTTCTGTGTGCTGTGTGTGTGCAGTCTCCTGAGATTACTGTTGCATGGGACATCATCAGTTTTTTCCCTGCCTTATGAGTAATAATCTTCCAGAAGCATGAATCATAAGAGAGTATACAACCTAAAGGGCTTTTACGTCCTCTGTGCCTGACAGTGTTCACACATTCATGCAGCATACTAAGGCTGCACTATACATAAAAATAGTATAAAACTTTTAAGGGCAGAAATGCTGTAATATGCATTAAGATGGAACATTAAAGTCTTCTTCCAAAATAAACCGTTTAATACTTGATTTTTTTACATTACCATAGGTCAGCCCAAGTTGCACTTGTATGCTCAACTTGTATGCTCTCCTACCCCTGTAGTCTGTATTTGCCTGTGATAGAAAACAGCCGGGAAAAACGAGCGAATCGGAAAAGCCATACAAGCCTACGTCACGTTAAACATTAGCTATGCAGTTAGTCCGGCCCTCAAGAAACATTATTAGGCTGCCTGCAGACAGACCCATTAGAGGGAGCGTCACAGTGCTGTTAGCCAATCAGAGGCGATACGTTTGCATATCATTAATATTCATAAGAATCCTCTCGCGCTATCCCTGCTCTCGTTTTCACCTAACTAAAATAGCTTGAAACAAGACAACCACAGCATATTTTTGTCGAAACCAACTCTCATGACATTATTTTAGACAAGAGACCACCACAAAATTAATGAAAATATGATAGAATGAGACCTTTAAGATGCTACAGAAAGGTGCTATTTGCAGCACAGAAATGAAGTTACTATTACCAACACCCCTCCCTCCCCCCTCCTTCCCCTTCTTAGTTTGCTCACAGTGTCCAGTGAGCTTGTTGTTTGAGCATAACTCTGCTAGCTTTGTGCCTCTGAACCAGTGCACTGTATGTGGGGCCTTCCAAATGAGATAAAGGGAATGCTTTTGCCTGCTGTGGTTTCTTTTCAGCCTGTGACGCTATTAGACTCTGAAGCTTGCTGAAATTCAGCCCCCTGCCAATGGCAAACTAAAAGACTGAACAGCTTAGTCAGAGACTGAAGTGCTTCCTGGTGGCAGCCAAAATGGAGACATCTGACAGCTGGACTATAGTACATACCTCAGATCCTTTGCTAAAAGACATTATTGAGATTGTTTGTGATAAATGCCCCCAGTTATCCATACAGCCTTTTTTTTTTGTTTGCTCATTGTAAGGTGCCAGCACTCTTAACAATAAGTCATATCCAGTGGAGGTAAGAAATGTGTTTCCTATTAACCAAAATCACATCAGTTTATAGCCTACTCGGAATAGATAGAGCAAAATGCTGAATTGTCAGTGCATTGGGTCTTTGAAGTGACAATCTCAATTTCAAGCTCTTTAATATATACTTGCAGGTTAGATGAGAAACTGGATTTAGTTATACTGATGTCTTTTTATTTGTCAAATCTAATCTAATCTTTTCAGTGTCTATAAATTCCTGTGATCTGTCGGTAGTAGCATGTCTCCAATCAGCGGCATCCTCATGCTTGCAGATAGCACTGTCCACTTAGTGGCCAAATAGTGAAGTGGTTTTCCAACTGCGGCTACAGTACGCTCTCCCATCTGCTGAGGGCGTTCAGACATTGGCAGCTCAGCATCTACCCAGAAATATATCAAACAACACCCCTGCTAATTGCTTCCCAAACAGCAGACAAAGAATTTGTTCTTTATGCCTGTTTAGGTAGCAGTCTAAGCTGCCAGGTCTTATTGTGACTCACTAGTCAGTGACAGACTGAGAAACTATCTTTATGGATTCAAGATTTTACTTCCTGAATGTTTTTTTCCCCAGCAGTTTGAGCCGTTTTTTTTTTTTGTTGCCTTGATTTAGATCAATAGTAAGAGTATCCTGAATGCATTTCCAGCAGATCTTATGTTGTTCAAAAAGTTGTTTTCAACATTCTGCTCATTATATTTTTTCGCTTGCCTTCGGACACTATTTTGAATGGGCTTGCGATGGAAGTATTCCACAGTTTTTAGGTTGTCCTCTGTGATCTCCGGTGCATACTCTCGGGTGTGAGAACTCTGTTGAAAAGGCCCAGTCACCGTGCCAGTGCCGAGCTGAGATGTTGTGGGAAAGCGGGTGATTCATGGTCCTGCTGTCAGGGGACTCTTCCTGCCCAGAATCTTAATGTCTGGCTCCCTTTACCTCCCTCCATTCCTCCCTCCCTCGCTCCACCCACCCCTCTCTCCCCCCCTCCAAACTGCCTGCACAGTGGTCCCCGCTTTGCATGTTGTGATTTTAAAAAGTCACATCACAGCATGAGGATGTGAATGTGGATTTGTACACATATGTGTGGGCAGCGTGTTTTCAGATGGAATCATAAGACATTTCCAAAAGTGCTTCATTAAATTCATCCTCTGCTTTCGACCAAGCACTCCCCAGTCCCGTTGGCCCTCCAGGAGAGGAGTGCTGAGCTCGGTCTGTACTCAAGGCTATCTACCACAGTGCACTGCTGACCATAACTGACAGGCCAAAGAATCATCCGTATAATGGCTCTTTCTCGACTGTCAGCATGCCAACTCCTTGAGCTAGGGCTACAATATATTCTTTTAAGCACAACCAATCAGGTTACATAATGGCTGTGTAAGCACGATTTAAAATACCTTTTCTCAGTCGTTGCGTTTTCAGACTGTGACGTGATATGAAACCATTTTTCTGGGGGGAAAAATACTGTTTATTGAAAGAAGCCACTGTCTCTGGCAGTTTGCACTCATCTTGCTTCAGATGTATGTTGAGTTGCCATCTGATTGCTTTTCCCCTAATCTCCACACAGTTTATTTAATATATCCTTGTCCATTTATTTTGGGAAATATTTAGTCTCATAGTTCAGCAGTCTCTCACAAACATTGACATCCTTTTGAAGCTTTGTCATTTTTCTCTTCCTTCTCTCCTTAATGATATAAGTAAATATTCATCCACTTTTTCAAATAACTCTATTATTGTGTGGTGTCTGTGTGAGTAGTTAGATGCTCATCATTTCAGGCAGTTGACAGTGATGCAATGTGTTCTCTGCAGGGCTTGTCCCATTAGCTGTTCCAGGAGTATAGCGGCAGGCAAAAAGTCCATGTCAGATAGTGAATACTCAGTTAGCTGACTGTACACCCTAGAGAGTCTTGCCATCACAGTATTAGCTCTCTGTGCAGCCGGGTGTTTTCTTGAGCATCAAGTGAGGATTGACTTTGGTCCTTTTCAAGGTGATCTTTGTTGACCTGGAGGGTCAAAGTATGTTGGGTAGCAGTTCTGCAGGGATTTCATAATTTGCTAAGAAGCTTATCTTAATGCTCTGCTCTGCATCTTAATGAATAAATGGGGGTATGCCTCAGATTGTCACTCAGTTGGTGTATCACTGTCCTCATTATGATCTACTATCACATCATTGACTAATAATTACCACAGTAGGGGAGAATAAAATGGTTAGGTCACAGTCGAATGTCTGTGTGGTAAGGTTTGTTTGACTTTCACACACTCTTTATCAGGAGTATCTCCTGACAAGGTGTGCAAACACTTGCTAGCCCTCTGAAACTCTATGTTTAACAAATGTTAAGTGTGAGCTTATACAGCTTGTCTTTTTTTGAAAACCAGTCCATCTGTCAAATCCTTGGGCATGTGCAAATAGTCAAATATATAAAATTGGCCATCACAGTTGGCGCATTTCCACTACAGGGTAAAACACCGGTGTTTGGGGTAAAGTCTCGGACTTGACGTCTTTCCATTATCGGGGCTGGCCAAGGGCTGGGTCTTAAACGGCCTCAGGCCGGCTCTGGAGTTGGGAAGGGTCAAACCGAGGCCAGACCGAGGACTTCAAACGGGAGTGGGAATGGAATCAAACGTAATAATAAGTAGGCAAAAAAAAATTTGCCTAGCCAGCAACCGTTTTTTTCAGCATATTTGTTGCGACCCGCATCCTCCTCGAGAGGCCAACATTATTTGGTACCACCTGGCACGTTTGGTCTGTCTCTCCTCATTTTCTCGGAGAAAACAAATAAAGTATATAAACATGAACAAAGTTTTCCACGTCCAGCTTTCAGTAGCCCATGCTAACGTATTTCTACAGATTGTTATTATAGGATTGGTAGCCATATGACAATGTTAAGCAGAACCATTTGCAATTTAATATTTTGTAGGCAAAGGCTACGTTTTAGTTTCAGCACTAATGTCTAATGAGGTTAATTCTGCCATGATAGATGGCGATATGCATCTTTACATGGGAATTATAACGTATAGGCTATTACGTTTGTATAGTAAATAAATAAAATTAAAAAACACTACAGCAAATTGAAAAACACAACGGCAAAAGAGAAAACACAACAGCAAATCAGAAAACACAACAGCAAAAGTGAAAACACAACAGCAAAAGTGAAAACACAACGACAAAAGAGAAAACACAACAGCAAATCAGAAAACACAACAGCAAAAGAAAAAACACAACGGCAAAAGAGAAAACACAACAGCAAATCAGAAAACACAACGGCAAAACAGAAAAAACAACGGCAAAAGAGAAAACACAACTGCAAATAAGAAAACACAACGGCAAATAAGAAAACACAACGGAAAATAAGAAAACACAACGGCAAAAGAGAAAACGGAAAGGGTAGGTCTCTTCTCAAAATGTCTTGTTTCTGATTGGACACCGAATGGGAGAGAATGTCAACAGCTCATAGGCTACCCAAAAAGGGGTATAGGAGCTTGTGAGCTGAAGCCATATCGTCTATGGCTGAGCCTGTGACTTTGCCCATATTAATAGATATCTATATCTATATCTATATTAAGCCTTTATTTTTCATTGATAGTATTTTTTTTAGGTTAGCCTACATCAGTAAAACAGAAGACAGAAAATAAGGAACAGTTTTATTTACAGTGATGCACATCAAGGGAGAAACAGCATGTTTTACATAAAGATCCACCATAAGTTACAGCCTTTTACACTGCGTTTCCACCATAGACTGTATCCACTCATCGTTCACTTGGCTTCATCAACCGTTTCTGCTGCAACCACTGAGCTACAGCTTAGTGGCTGTAACGTTGGCTATGTGTAGCGTTCGGCTAACTTACGTTAGAATGCTTAATTTTCTATGATGTTCTATTTGTCTCGATAACATTTGTGTATCACATTAAACACAATCGGACACGATTAAATACAAACTGCGGTCCATAGACCCTTTACAGTTTTTGTCCATTGCTTGCACACATTTTGCAAAACTTGGCTCATGGTGCCAATACTCTACACACATGGAAGTAAGGAAAAACACAGGGAAATAAACCATTCACATCCATGTCAAATACAAACTCTACGATCAAAACCTAACAATCCTTTGCCAAAACTTCACTTTGATGACAAAATTATACCCACTTGCGTCATGTCAATACACTCTCATATCAACAACACACTAGTCTACTTTATATAAAACACTGTAGTCCTTGATTTTTACTGTTTTTATTCAATTCCACAGATTTTTCACCAAAAAATTAAATATTAAATTAATTAAATATATTACAGTAGTGTATTTTACAGTGTAGTAAATTTAGTTAAAGCAAAAATAAACAAAAATAAAACAAACAATACACTTCTGTAAACACAGAAAAACACAGCTATGCACAAGTGGGTTTATGGATCCTGCTGTCTGTTGGGCCTGGCTGCAGGATCTAATCAACATCATAAGCAATGTCTTCTCTCGCTAAGCATTGGGGAGAATATCCTCTTGTGTGCCGAATCCATCCCTGGGTTGACCAAACCTCAATGTTTCTGCAGGCCTGTCCCTTTGCCTACAGAAGTGGCATACAGGCATGTGGGCATGTGGTCTCCAAGCAGAAAATTCCTCGATATAATTTAGAAATGGTGAGTAAGGGGCAAGAACACAACTTCAAGTTGTTCAAGTCCCTCATAGTCAGGACATGATTTATGTCATGGTCCACTATACAGTAAGTTATCGTACTTACAGTATATGGCCCCAAACACGTCCCTCTCTCTCTGTCTTTCTCTTCCTCTACCTCTGCCTCTAGTTCTCCCTTCCTCCATGCTTGCAAGTTTTCAAAATGTCTTAAGGACTTTTTGTAGCTGGCTGATTGGTGTTCAGTTTTGTAAGTAAGAATTTTCAGATGTGTATCTAAGTGTTTTCAATTGCGCAGTGTGTTTTGTATTTTGAATAGATGTGTTTTCCCAATGGTAGCATGAGATTTCAGTTTTGAATAAAGTGTCTTATGTATGAAATAGTGTGTAGTGTGCAGCGCAAGTGTGTTGCAAAATGGAGCAAGTGTGTTGCAGAATTGCTACTAAAGTGCAAAGCAGCACTTTTGTTTGAGGTATGGTTACACTTTGTTTAAAGCCACTATGTGTAGGATTTATCTTCTATTTATCTTCGTCTTTTATTAAAAACACATTTTTTATTTTAAAAATATAATGTAAAACGATGGTAATTACCTCCATGAATAAATTGTAGCGTTCCCGTAACCTTGGTAATTTCCATTTATATATAGATGTGGCTGGGTACCAAATGAGAATATCCATTTTGCGCCGCCATTTTCAAAATGAGGACCATTGGAAATGAGGACCGTGGGAAGGGAAGGGCTAATACATTTTATTCAAACGTGTGCAGTATACCACTTCGCCGATAGATGGGAGAAATTCTCATGCGAAAAAAATAAAACTTACACATAGTGGGTTTAAGGTATGGCCACAACAACTTCAAGTTATGTTCCTTTGATTTTAGCATGTGTCAATAGTGTTCAAGCAATGGGTAGAAACTGTAATCAAACAAATAAGTTTTTGTGTAGAGAACTCCCAGGGCGTCGCCATATTGCTTGCGATTTTTTCTTACTCCCGTCCCCGTCAAGACACACAGTTACCTGATTGACGCTTTCTGATAGACATTTTGAGAAGGGACTTACCCTTTCCGTTTTCCTGACTTGCCGTTGTGTTTTCTGCTTTGCAGTTGTGTTTTCTCTTTTGCAGTTGCGTTTTCTGTTTTGCCGTTGTGTTTTCTCTTTTACTGTTGTGTTTTCTGTTTTGCTGTTGTGTTTTCTCTTTTGCCATTGTGTTTTCTGATTTGCCGTTGTGTTTTCTCTTTTGCTGTTGTGTTTTCCGATTTGCTGATGTGTTTTCTCTTTTGCTGTTGTGTTTTTCAATTTGAGGTCGTGTTTTTCGTCATTTGCTCTTGAATGTAAATGCAAACTTTCACTCACTGCAATTCACTCTTGACTCTCAGAAAAAAAACAGGTGAATAAGAGTGTGCTAATATTTCAGACAACTATCACATACATAAGGCATTTGGCATTTTAGTCAGTGGATGACCAGATGCATAAATATCTGCATATATGTTTCAGCATACCTTTCAGACCGACTCAACGGACTGACCCCCAGTCATTTTTGTTTTCTTGAGGAAAAAAAGCCATTTAAAATTTGATGTAGATACAAGGACACAACACATCAGCGTCAGCGACACATCCATTTCTCAGCATTCAGTTTTTTCTAAAACAGGATTTATGTGGAGGGGAGAGAAATCACTATAGAAAGTGTGTCTTTGTGTGCTCCTAAACTAGTCAATGTTCAGGGTCCAAAGTCTATGGAAGAGCAGACAGCTACTCTATGAGAATACTGAAATACTTTCATTCACATTGCAAATCTTGTGGTGGTCAGAATGTGCCTGACCAAGCCATTCTAAATGATGGATGGATGTTCCTGTCCTCCAGAACTCCATTGTGGAGAATTAATCTGTGTTTTAAAGGCCACTGTCTATTAAAGTGCTGAGAAGCTGAGGTCTGAGAAGCTGAGAATGCCTATTTGACCACCGAAACTTAAAGCTCTCTCGGGCTTTCTCCTAGCCTCTTTGTCTTGAAATGAAACAGACTTTTCCCTCCCTTTTGCTAACCTGGGATTAGTGTGTAAATCAGGAAATTGGCTTAGAGGAATACTCAGTGAACCACATCCAGCAAAAAAGCCCCATCCGTACGGATGGCATGATGTAATGAATTGGAAACTGGCAGACACTTGTTTCCCATAGTGGGTTAAAGGCAGGGTAGATTATGCCTTGGCCTATAGTTGTTCACCTTTTGCCTTTGTTTGTATTCCCATCCTCCCAAAGGTCATCGCTGACGTGCCCACATTGCCTTAAACAGAGCAACACCTTTGACCCCTTCCTCTGCATCTCGCTTCCTATTCCGCTACGACAGACCAGGTGAGTGACCCCAATGACTCCCTAAGAACAATTTACAAGTAATTTTACACAAAGCTTACAAAGTCTTTCCATATACAGAAACATGTTGCCGCACAGTGTTAATTTTTGACTAAACAATAGATTTGCAGTACTCCGTGACCGCGGGCTCCCTCGGGGAGAAGGATAGAGATCTCCAGCAAACTGCGAAACAATCAAATCCAAATGCTTCTGCTTTGGCCACAGAGTGGAAACTCCACCTCAGACTCAATGAGGCAACGTTGCACTCTGACTCTCGCTTCGGGTTTGTTTCAGCTAGGGTATGTGTGTGTGTGTGGTGGGTTGGACAAAGCTTTTGTAGCACTATCCAGCAGTACAAACGTGACAATACCAGAGGCTCCACTGTGGCCTTCTGTGGAGGTGGGTTTTGCAGTGCAGCCCTTCCTGTTGAACGCTCTGAAACCCAAGCCAGTGGGGGCTGGGAGGTTCTAGATGAGTGCTCAGGGCTGTACATTATCATTCTTGTGTTTGACCTCTGAGATGGGGTGGGGGGGGGTGTAGTGCTGCTCTCCCACCCCTGTGGATTCTTGGCGGAGGGTGGAAGAGATGTGCATCTGTCTCCACCCACTTGCTTGTGACTGTAACGTCTGTACCAGGGTGGGCCTGGCACCACAAAACACCTCACGCCCACACACCACGTACACACATGCACACACACACACTCACGGACACACACACATGGACACACACACACACAGGCAAACAGGCCATGGTGTATGGGCACAGGCTGCTTTGTCTCTGACTCCTCTTCACAGCTTCACACCACTGTTGTTTTTCTACTAAATGGTCTACAGGTGTTTTCTTTTTTAGCACACTTTGGCTGTTTTGAGCTTGAGTTCAATTAGGAATAAAATGACAATATCAACAGATTCACTGTGAATGAAAACATTCTTTTAGTATTAGAGCTAGCACCATTCTTTAAGGGTGTGTTTTCCATAATGGGATATAATAGCTTGACAAAATAGTAATAAGGAATTGAAGTAGTGAAGTAATGAATTGACTGAATTATGGTGTGGTTTTCACTCCATTACTAAAGCAAAACTTTGACTTAACATTGAACTGTTCATTGTTTGGAACAGTTTGTAATCCCCTTGTCATTGTAACACCACTCACATTTTTCAGTTTATGGTGGTTGGGGGGGCTTATTTCTCTCCCACGAGCCTCGTACATTACAGCAATCCCTCTGTGATCCACATTGGCAGGAGTTGATGTGGAGTTACATACTAACCAGAACACCCCGACATCATCATTTTATTCTTTAGTCCCTGTGAGATCAAGAGAAATCCTTTGGCCAGCTGGAGCCTTATTCCACTCCGTACTGAGGATAGGAGCCTTTCTCTCTCTCTCTCTCTCTCTCTCTCTCTGTCTATCTCTTGCTTTATCTACCTATTTATCTATTTATCAATATCCCCCTTCTACACCCCCCCCCCTCCCCTTCCCCTTCACGTTTGCTCTCCCCCGTTTCACCTACGATAAAGGGTGTGTTCACGTCACATGGTCATGGCACATCATCAGGTCATTCCAAGGGCAGCCATTTCCAATTCACAGTACTTCCGCCTCCTCACCCATCAGGCAGTTAACTCTCGGCTCTATAGGAGACCTGGTGATACTGCCAGCTAAAGCTATTACCCTCCTGTTTTCCAGGCTCTGTCAGTGAACGTGTCAGAGGTGATTGGTTTGAAACCAGGCACATCGCTATTACAGATGCATGAAAGTATAGATTCCATTCCATGTCTGTAGCATGAAGAAAACAGACTAATGATGCTAAACATATTGATTTATTCATGAAAATCGTATGTCCTTCTTAAAGCACAGGGCTGGGCTCGCATGAAAGATAGAGTTCATGCCCTTTTTTCTTCTCCTTCATGTTAAGTAAAAAAACAGCAGAGAACCCTTTGATCTGGTCTGTATAAGATGAAATATGTTGCAATTAGTAAACAAGTTACCATCATAAATGTGAATTATTTTGTCTGATTTTTGTGCTGATTATATATGAAATAATCACTGATGTTTCTCTGATCTCTCTTTACTCTTGGTCCGCTGCACCTAGGCCTGTGTATGTGACCCTGGTGTTCAGCACTAAAGGCCAGCGGTATCTGCGTGTGGGTCTGGCAATGCCGTTGTTCGGCTCCCTGGCCTGCCTGCGCAGGATGGTGGCTGACGAGGGGAAGATCTCTCCGGACCAGGTGCTGGTCTCAGTGCTACAGTGTTTATTCTCAGAGCGCACCTCTCTAGCTAACTCTTACCACTCTTAGTAGGATACCTAACCTCTGAAAGTAGCTGCTCTGACTAAATATTTTTTTCTATATGAAGTATTATATTTATTTGTTATTCCCAAATTGACTTTAATGCAGTTGGAATAAATTAAGATCCAGGATATCAGAAGAAAAACCTACTACAAATGTTGTAACTGATTGATTGGGGTGGAGACTCAAACTCTAAATGGCAAAAAAAAAAAAAAAAAAAACAGTTCAAGAACCAGTATAGTATGCAGTACTACAGAACTTTTTGAAACCATAGTTTTCAATCTCTACAAGAAGAGAAAAACAAGCAGTTTTCCACAGTCTCGGCAGCATTTAAATCCAACTCTGAAAGCCAGCTTGTCCTGCAGTACACCTCCAGATGGGACTGGTGCTGCCTTAACACCTGCTGCGGTCTGCTGTACTGTATGTAGGGCACAGATGAGGGAAAGATAATGATTCTGAGCTATTGCGCTGCATAAGGTATGAACCTTTAGTGTTCAAACATTTGAATATTCTGGAAGTGGATGAATGGCAAAGCACATAAGTGCATGGGACTCACTGCCTCACTGGCAAACCTATGAAAAACAATGGAAAAATAACATGCTGCATTGCACTTAATCTATAAAATCTGTTTTATTGATATATAGGTGCAGTCAGTGGCTTTTTTTCTTGACAATAAATGTATACCATTTCCTTAAATACTGGACTGGACTACGAGACCAAAATCCAGTCCGTAAGCAGCAATGTAGACTTCAGAGACAGATGTAAAGTGGTTGGGGGCACCAACATTGGCCTTTGACTTTTTGTCAGGCAAATTAAATACTATGCCTCACAAGGCACTGTGAACCTTCTAGTTAGTGTAAAAATGAGGAGGTCTTCTTTTAGAAACACCCCCCATGCTCCAGTGTGTATATTTCTGGTTCAACATATTGTCCCATGGTGCATTAGTGGCATAGATTTTTTTTCTCCCTCTCTCCCTGTGCTAGTTTTTGAAGTTCAGGTACTGCTGCCTGCATGATCAGTACCAACTCTTGTCACGAATGAAATGGTATTAGATAAACCTTAGAGAATAAACAATGTGAGTCATATGTCATGTGGCACTTTCTGTGATTTCCCTGTTTAGCTCCACTTAAATTAACGTAAAATGAATCCATTTATATCATCTACATGTATGCAGTATTCATCCCAATTCAACTTTTGCTGTTAGTCAATTGTGCTGATCCCTGTCTCCCTGTACTTGTCTCTGCAGGTGATCCTGGCAGAGGTCTACTCCACTGGCTTTCAGCGCTCATTCTTTGATGAAGATGACCTGACCAGCATCGCAGAGAACGACATCATCTATGCATTCCAGGCCTCACCCCTCTATATCCGGGGAGGCTCTGCACGAATCTCAGGTATAGCAGAGACCTGCTAATGCACAAGGACATTCACACAGTACACATTCCTTAGTTCTAAAGAAATGCTACAACAAGTCTGCTAAAACAAGTCAGTGACAGAGAGGGATTATATGAATTGCCTATCAAGGAAGTGTGGCTGGCTTTGTCACAAATGCCTTTTCAAGGATAAGGATAAGGCTAAGTCTACAAGGAGCCCATCCTTTTAGCTCTTAGCATGATGGCCCTGTTGCTGGGTAGGGTTTATGGAATACTTACTGTCCAGTAAGGTCCTTATACTGTGTCTGTGACACACACACACACACACACACAGTGTAATTGTTTTAATAATGGTGTTTTCATTTAAAAAAAATACTGTGTATGGGCATATAAATTAAACAAAATCAAGTAGCCATGAACTAGTGCATATTTAGATTGCATTAAAATTGGAACACTTTGGGTTTGTTGTTATTGAACAGACAGAGGGAATGGCATTCTAAGCATATTCATTCCAGAATGAGCTGACACTGGTGTTATATTCAGCCCTTTTAAGATAATAAAAAAGCAGATCCTTCATGTTTTCTTCATCTGACAACACAGAATGCTCTGTTGCTCCCCCAGGCATTTAAGTCCCATTTATTCCCCCACTTCTTCCACTAAAGCCATTAAATTCTAGAAGCTAGAAGGTTTAAGCTTTCCCTCCGCAAAGTATATCACCTTCAACAGAGTTTGGAACAAATGTCAAGTAAATAAATTGACATTTTTTAAAGGAATTCACTAATAGGCCTTAATTACTGGCTTCCGTCAGAAAAATGAGAGGATTTAAAAACCAAGAGTGTTTCAGAGTCCCCTTTCTGATGCCAGTAATATTATTGAATTGTAATTTTTTTTTTTTTTTTTACCAGCGCTGAAGTTATACATAATGTACGTAATACATCAGCTTTTAGACAGCGGGGGGTAGCCAGCGGAGGAATGGTGTGAATTTATTTGGATTTTATTAGCATATTTGGAAAGAGGCGCTGCAGTCAGGCAGAATGCCAGTGGCCCCTGGCTAGAGGTGCTGCAGTGTTTGTGGTTTGTCCTGTGTACTCTACCTCGGGAGCTGAATTCAGCACCACCGCATGACAAGTTTGTCTCATGCACACAATTTGAAAGTCACCTGCCCCAGAAGAGGAGATATATTTAAATACTATGTTGTGTAAAGGCATTATGCTAATGACACTATACACTATCAGTCCAACATGCAATCAAAGACAAATGAAAACAAATTCAAAAGTCAAATTCCTTTGAGCAATATTTTTGAGACATTAAATGAACTTTTCGGTTAAAAAATTACTTAAACACAGCAACAGAATGTCAAGAAACAATCTTATTTGCGTCATGTCAAAAATGGCTTTTGTCCTGTGAGATGTGGCTGTTATTCTGGGAGACACAGTGAAGCATTAAAAACTACAATAATAACTTGCAGATAATAACAGACGACAGATTTAATGAGAGAAATCAAGGGACAGATTACTACAGACTCCTTGACAGATTGTTTTCTTTTGTCTCTTTCAAACATGAAGGATCCGCTCAGCTTTACGTCTTTATGGTTACGGTTAATGTAGGACTGATAAAGTGTGTACCAGACCAGATGGAATGTATCTGTGTGCAGATGCCACAAAGTGGAACAACATTTTTACCTATGTGTTTAAAATATTTGAGGGCACTGGGAAAAACATGTATTTTCAAAATAAGTAAAAGACATGATGTCAAAATTGGTGTTATATAGGTACATTTGGTTACTTGTTAAATATGTATAAATGTAAATAGATTTTCTTGAAAAAAAAAAAAAGGAAATGAAATTCAGCAACATTGGCAAAATTTTGAATTTTAGGCCTTTCCTATTCTATCTCTAGACAGGCAGCTCCAGTGGATTGTAATGGTTCTTGATTTTGTAGGTGACTATTCAGCTCATTGGTTGTATTGGCAGAAATGCCAATAAGCCTTGCTATGAAGAAGATGTAGTGAAGATGGAAGCAGTTCATTTGTATCCAGCAGTCCTCACTCACAGAGGTGCTTGTACTAGACATATACATTGTTTGGTGCAGACAGTGTTATACCCACTCAGTTGGAGAGGGAGCCTATTGTTTCTTTCCAGACAAATGGGGGGGGGATCTCTTTTGATGTTCCCATATGAATAAACAGAAAGGAAGAATAACATGAGCTTTCATCCAATTTTCATCCAGTTTTTATAGATGAAAGTGTTGGTTACTTTATCACAGTATTTTGTAGTTTTAGTGAGTACAACAATACAGATTATACTGTACTGAGTTTGTTCAGTATTGAATGTCACTTGATGCTTATTTTCAGCATGTTTCACTATGTACAGTCTGAAGGTTTTGCCTCATGCCAGTCTATTCCATAAAATCCTCAAATTTAGCGTGCATCTATGTATTAAAGATACTTTGTAATACATGAGAGTGATCACTTCCCGTAACAAAATTGGTTGAATTAGGTGTGTGTACAGTATGTATGTATGTACGTGTATGTGTTTGTGTGTGTGTGTGAGAGAGAGAGAGAGAGAGAGAGAGAGAGAGAGAGAGAGATGATGTATATGTGAGTGTTTACATGTAAATATGTACTCTTAAGCATGGTACACACTGTATCAGTCTTACATTACCTATAACCTTAAAGATATAAAGCTGAGCAACTCTTTCATTTTTGAAAGAGACAAAAGAAAAGCAAGCTCTTACGCATGGGTTTTCTCTTGAATGTACACAACACAGATTGGCTGCATGGGGCATCTTGATGCCTTTTTTTCTTGCCCCATTTGAAGATTGGATTTCAGCTTTGTGTCAGGAAACAGGTTGTAATTTAAAGACACAAGAAGGACATTTGGCAAGGGAAGCCTGGAAACCCTGTTGCCATGGTGTTTGCCCATAAACGCCCTCTTTTGATTTAACTGCCCTCCTCATCTGCCACTGCATCAATCATAGCTATACAAGCCATGAGGTGACCTTTACACCCTTTTACTGCTGTTTTATGAATATGTTTTAAGGCTCATTATTACGTGTTTTCCCTTCAAATGATAAATGTGTTTAAAGGGCTTAAAGGGCTTTTAAAACCAAGGGTCATTTTAAAGGTATTTGAGCGACAGCTCTGCATGCTATTGAGGCATGCGCAGTGATCCATGCATAGTGCTTTAGTGCATGTGCTATGCACTTTAGCACTATGTAACTTAAGCACTATGTAACATCAAGGAAAACAATCACTCTCTATGTGTACTGTTTGCTAACCTCCAGAGTACAAGAAGTCGAGGCCTGTTTAAAAGGCTGTTCTGAAACTACACAACAGCCTTCGCTGTTAGTTCTTGACATTGTTGTAGAGACTGCAGCACCTGGTGGTTTGCCGGTTGAAAGTTAGTGGAGGAATGTTGACACTTGGTTGCTGGTGGTGATAAATGATGCCAGGGACACAGGCGTGAGAGTGTAATGAAGCGGAGGGAGACTTCGCTCGGCCGAGGAAAAGCTCTACCCCAGGGGGATCGATATATGCCCATCTCTTGCACTCCGTCTGCCCACCTGTTCGGCATCCCTGGGGCGATGATTTGTCACCATGCCCACCCATAGGGAATGAGGTGCTACCATGACACGTTCCATGTCATCCTCTGAATCCCCTCCGCCCCTTTGCTGCCCACCCTCTGCATAAATCCTCCCGGTCCGCCTGACAGGAGCTGCAGCAGGGTGATGTCAGAACCGTCTGGGGTCGAGTTGAACTGCAGTATTCAACCTAGTCACGAGGGAGAAGGAAATAAGAGAGGGAGAGAGAGAGAGAGAGCAAGGCCGGCACCCCACCAGCTAGTCTCTCAGTGCATGTCTCTAGTCAGACAAGACTCCTACTGCGCAAGTCTGCCGGCCGGGTGAGCCATTTGGGCTTGTTCCCATCTGCTGCCGAGCCTCACGTCTCTGCACTGCCCCCCTCCTCTTTATCCTCCATATACACACTCATCCCTATAAGCATGAACAGTATGTTATCTCGTGTCCATTCCCTAAAACAGTCCAAAACAGTGGCTGACTGTGGTCTGATTGGGAGAATTATCTGAACCGGAAAAAGAAAGAGATGGAGAATCAAGCCACTCGATGTGTTGATGTTGTGTTATGTTGTCAGGTTGTGTTATGCTTATTTTTATGTTTAGGTTGTCATGTTGTTTTGTTTTATGTTGTGTTGTGTTGTGTTTTGTTCTTATGTGTCAAAGGAACTTTAATCATGAATGCTAAATTGAACTAGTGATTACCAAGCACTGTTATTACAGCACCTACATACCAACATCTCTTGGAAGCCTTAAAAAACACAGCAATGGATGATTAATGTCCCTTACCTTTAATTTTCTCTCTCTCTCTCTATTTCTGTCCCCCCTTATTTTAGGGTACCATCACAGTCTCCCCTCCTCCCCGTACTCCACCTCTGGGCCTGAAGGTCAAAGGTTACCTGCCTGTGGTGCACTTTCGTCTGAGTTTCTCAACCAGGGCATCCCTGGAAAGGTCCTACTCCTGGTCTGTAACGCGGCTGGTACTGGCCAACAAACTGTCAGGTGAGTATGCACAAGCTCACACAGTCACAAGGGCATTAGAATAATGTTAGTATCAATTAAGATTTGAAGGGTGCAGAGTAGACCGACGTGTCCCTTCCTACTGTAAAATACAAATGGCCTTTATTCTGTGTATGGAATAGTTTTGAATTGCATGTTTGCATTCATGTTCCTAATGTTAGTCATTTTTCATCCCCCATTAGTTTTCCTGGAAGCCCTGAGGCAAAGAAAGGAATAGCAGTGAATAAAGTTGTGAAATGTCTTAAAACCAGTAATTAGCTCTAATTACTCTCTGCACTCTCAGAAAACAGAAGGCCAGTTAGCAGGCATATGCCTCAGCTCTTATTATTAATTATTTCAGCTTTGGGTTTGTGTGTTTAAACACCTTTTTTTCAAGCTTACTGCCTTCAGGTTTTGAGAAATCAGGGTATGACTGGTGTAGTAACTAGGTGGATTCTGATTTGATTCTGACAGTTGCTGAAAAGCTTCAGATTCAATGTTACTGAAGATGTAACATAGACATTGTTTGTAATGACCAGAAACCTTTGGGGTTTTACAGTACAGGGTAAAAGTATGGCAACAGAGGCAATAGCATGTCAGTTTTCACAATGTTTTCACATTTTCACAAATATTATAATTTTGTCACACACAGAAATGCTCAAAGACATTGTGCTTTGTAATACCAAATGGAGTAAAATACGTCTTGTGCACTCCAGGTCGTCAAGCCTAACTATTTCAGGACAGACTGGACTGCTGATAGGAATTAGTCAAAAGTTCCAAGTGTTGGAACATCGACCATCCAAAGCAGGGGGAGGAATTCAGAGTGTGTCTGTGGTGGCTGTGTCTATGTGGCCTTGTCTTTCATCTTTGGACTTCACTAATGCCCTCATGATAAAAGGAAAGAAAGAAAAAACTCCCAGCTCAGGTAGGTTGGAGATGGAGACATGGAGGACAGGGAGGTATTGATTGGCTGCCTCTTTCCATCTCGTGTCGGGCAGGACTCTGTGACGATCCCATCACTGCCTTGCAATCCAGCAAGAGATGGCAGCTCAGGCAGCTGCTACACTGAAGAAATAACAACGCTGCCCTCACATTTATTATGTGAAAATGAATGAAATTGATTTTTTTTTTTTGGATGGGAAATTTGACATCTGCTCTAAGCCAAGGCTGTCATTGGTCTGTTCAGGAACAGGAGCACCAAAACCTTTGAGACCTCTACAGCCAGGGGTTCCAAGGTTCCAAAACACCCAACAGAATGGAGTGTGTAAGCATCACAGTCACAGAGCAAATCTGCACACAAAACAAACATTATTGTGCTCTGATTGCGCTGCCACCCCCCTCTCCTCTTCCCCCAGACACATATGAAAACTAATTTCGATTCCTCCAGCTTATTGCTTGTGAGTCAGCAGGAGAATATATCTCAGTTTCGGTGATATCATCATTAGCCCCCCCCCCCCTCCCCCTCCCCCTCCCCCCATACACTCACACACATGCACACACACTCTTTCTCTCTCTCTCTCTCTCTCACACACACACACATACCCTTTCTACACAATCTCTCTCTTTCTCTTTCTCTCATCATCCATTCTTCTCTCTCTCTTCCTCCCAGTGACAAACAGATCTGACTGGCCTAGTTTGATGCTGGCTCCTCTTTCCACATGGGCAGACAGATGGGCTGCAGAGATGAGATGCAGAAGATGGGAGTGGGACTGTGGAGGTGGGAGGGTGTGGGGGGAGAGGAGCTGATGCCTTTATTAGTTTCCACGTGAAGATCTTATCGCCTTGTCTCCTATTAATGAGTTAACATGCCATGAAGATGCGTGACAGGTCTCCCCTCTCTTTTCCCACTCTCTCCCCTTTTTTCCATTCCTTGATTTTTCGTTTTTTTTTTCTATTTTCCTCCTCCGTAACTTTTCAACCATTTTATCTGACACAGGGAAGTTTCTGTGAGCACGAACTTGAGGGGCTAGGAACTACACCTTTACACCACGTGCTATTTGTCATCTCCCTGGAGATTTTGTTGGGCCCTTTAGCAGGGAGGCTACGTTTGATATTCTATCCTTGACTGACTTCAAGGCACTGCTGGCTTTAATGGGGTTTGGATGACGTAAAATATGTCTCTGGCCAGAGGGAGGTGGGGTATTGTGTGAGTGCCTGGCTACTGGAGAGACAGTTTGTTGGTCTACTGCTTTAAGCATTCTCCAGAGGATTTCTGAATCATAGTTGGCTGGTGTTTACAGCCAGCACCTCTTACACCTTTTAAGTTTAAGCTGTATGTGTGTGTAACTGAGCATACAAATATGCAAACATAACCTGCATCCCTTTGGATCATGTGATAATCTTTATGCATGGCAGGTGTTATAAGGTCACTATCTTCATGGCAGGTGTTATAAGGTCAGTAAAATCTAGGAATTAGATCAGGCAATTAAAAAAAAAGTCAGATTCAACAGAATAAATCAGTTGTCTCTCTTCAGTCTTCTGTCTCACACAATTCAGTTCACCTCAGTGATATACCCAGAAGCGAGTGAGTCCATTGGCCAACCTCAGAAGACCTAACAACATCTGAGGTAAAAAGACAGAACTGGACCAGGATGGGGCTTTGCAAGAAGCAGATAACATTTCCACTCTCGATGGAAAAAGACAGCGCAATGCTGTAATTTTTCATTGTTTGTCGGGTGTGCTGTCTGGGAGAGGGGTTAACAAACCATGGGAGGCACTCGGAAACAAGTGGAAAACAGTGAAGTCGAGGCACCAGTCACTATCTGTTTGGGACAATGTGTGCACTCCAGTCCCATTAGTCTCATTTCATTTGTCTCATGGAACTTTCCGGCTTTTAGAAGGGGAGACAAAGGGTGAGTCACTATTGTCCCCATGACTTAAGAGTTCTGCAGCATTAGGTGGTGCGCTGCAAGAGCATGAAGGGAAAGTATAGGTCAGATAACAACATTGAAGCTCACTGTGTGATGACCACCTGGAAGCCGGTGACCTTTAGCTGTCCACCAAACAGATTCAATTGAACAGCAAAACATGGAAGTAAAAAAAAAACTGGGCTAGCTTATTGAAGATATAGGTAAGCAGATACAGTATTTCCATATCATCCTAAAAGCCCAAAAAACTGCCAGGAGAATGTTAGCTGCACTGCAAGTACAATGTAATGTAGGCTCCTTGGATGCGAAATCAAAACATAGATTTAGCTGTTTTATCTGGTATGTTTCCATTTGTAATTGAACGACCATTTGGTAATTGTGTTACGTTTGTCCCCCCTTGTTTCCTGTGGATAGTCTGACGGCTGTGCTGCATATGTAGGGAGGAATGGTGCTTGAAGCCTGGAAATGGGAATGCCACAGCAGGAAGCACAGCCACATGGAATCTAATAATAATGATTACGCCACAGCATAATGCCTGAGCTAATCCCGGTGCATTTGATATCATGGTTACCACAATCATCTAATGACTAGGGTTGGTTCCTTGAGGGGAAGCAGTACATGCGATCACCCCATCACTACTGTCTTCTAACCAAAGCTCAGAGTGTAGGAAAAAAATAAGACCCCCATTGACATCCTGATTTGCAGAGTGACATTTAAACGGGCACTGGCATCAGTGTGTGTCAATGTGTGTGCCATCATGCTCATCTGAATGTAAATACTGACTCACATGTGCCATCATCCACTTCTTCAGAACAGGGACCCACTATCACAGCATCAGCAAACCTGTGCAGACACTATGTGCAGTCATGCTGACAGATTATGAATATTCTTTTGGTCTTTAGGTCTGTGCTCTCTGTTTCTACTGTTTATAAGTGTCTCTTTACTTTTTTTCTTACTTTTTTCTTATCCTGCCTCCTGGCCCTCAGGTTTGGCCCTCCGTTCCTGATGCGAGAGGACAGGTCTGTGTCATGGGATCAGCTGCAGCAGAGCATCCTCAGCAAGCTCTACTACCTAATGATCAATGGGGCCCAGGCTCAGGTACTCAACGTGGGCTGACTGCAGCTTGTGTCATCTCTCTGGGGGTGTCTGTGTGTGTGTGTGTGTGTGTGTTTGTGTGTGTGTGTGTGTGCTGGTGTGGTTGGGTGAGTATTCAGTATGTGTATAGACATTTAGGAGGTCTTTAACAGATGTGGCCACATGTGCACAACTGAGAAAGTTCAGGGTACTGGGTCGGTTCATGTCCCCGCAAACAGACCCGACAAATCACAACAAGCCTAGCAGCACACGCATAGTTGTACACATTCGGCATGCATATTCAAGAACACAGAAAGACAAAAAGAAAGCTAAAGGGAGATAGATAGATTCCAGCTCCCAGCAATTACTTACCTCAGTGGCTCCATGTGCTCCGTGACTGCTGACAAACAGCAGTAAATCACAGCCAATACATGTTTCAATTAGCACATCTCATCATCCCGACCTGGCGAAGAAGCCTTCTTGACCCAGACCAAGTCTCTCTACATCAATAATTAGACGTGATGACATCAAGACTGCCCTTGGGGAAGCCTTCTTTTGGTTCCTCAAACAGTCTCCCAGATGTCCCATGTAATTGAGCCACACTGTGTGTTCAGCACCCATCTTTGAGATCTTTTTTTTGCAATTTAGTTCTTAGGCCACAGAGACATCTGCATGTCTTCATTAGTAGCCCTGACAGACCTCATGTTCAGTTCTTCTTCCTCCATTTTCCATGTGGAGAAGGGCATGATTACAAGGGAACTCTCATGAGATCATGAACAGCCTGGGGAGGTCAACGTAAATCCAGTGTTGTGCTTGAACGCGTTCATTGAGCGGAAGTTCATGAACTCGTTCATGATTTTGATGAACTTGAAATGAACGTAGGCTACTCCCTTATGAACGATACTGTGAACGGCACGTTCACTCTTTTTAATTTCGTTCAAGGTGTCAGCCTTCTAATACGATGAGATGACAATGCAATGTTTATCATTTCACTATAAAAATCTCTTTTAAATGCACACAATGACTGAGTTTGTTGTACCACTTGTGAAAGTGGATTGGACAGCATCAAATATAATATATATTGACCAAGATACAACATAATACGTTACTGTGGGAGCAGGGAATATTTCCACTTTGCAAAAGTAGGAGCGCCACAATACAAAGTTTTCAATTATGTTGGCATCAGTGTATGACTGATCTGCAAAAAGGGGCTAAATTTAGCTGCTAGATTAACGTGAGCAACCGACCTTGCTATGACTGGAGAATGCTCTGCTACATCTGCAATCAGAACAAGATACAGACTGCAGTTCACTCGCTTCCCGCCTCAAAAGTAATAAACTCGCAGGTGAGAAACGCCTTTGTTAGAATAAAGCAAAAGTCGTTTTCCCTGTACAAAGCATATGTGTTTTTACTCAAGGTACTTTTGGACCTGACCTGAGACCTATATTGGATCTAAGAGCGCTGAACAAGCATCTCAGACAATGCAGGTTCCGAATGCTGACACATGCAGCGCTTCTGAAGTTTGTGCGTCAGGAGATTGGTTTACCACTCTGGACTTTGCCGATGAGCACTATGACATTTAGATTTATCCTCTGCACAGGAAATCTATCTAGTCCTACTGGCCTTGCACTAAGTCCTTGTAAGTCTTTGAGCTTTTGTAAAATGTGCAGATCTTGCAATGACAGCACGATTATCAGGAGGGGCAGAAGGAAAACAATGCATGTGTGCCTCGCAGAAACAATTTGAGGACTGTCACAGACTCCTGGGTCTGATGACATCCACTCTGGTTGGTGTTCCTTTGGGCATTAAACTTATGAGGGGTTTTCAACACTACTGTAGGTATTCACACTTGCTTTAAAATCTCTGTCCCAGATTGTGCACTGACCCTATCAATTTTACAGACCAAATTTTCTGACACAAGGCATGCCACCAGGCACAACTTGTGTCCGGTCAGTAAGCGTTCAACTTTGCAGTAAGTGTTCCACAATGCAGGCACCCTGGCCTTCAGATACTTTTTAAATCTGATTGGCCCCATGCTAGGCTTCACACTTCATCAGTCATAATAATAATAGACACAGTTGCTTCTTGCTGGTTGCACTTTAGGGCAGATCATTGACCGGTTAATGTTAACTGAGCCTGCAAGGCAATGCAAAAGAAAATGTGGAGCTAATGGCACCCTCCACTAGGGGTGCCCTTCACCAGGGGTGTGGCCACTTCATGGGCACATGTGTTTCAAGGGGCATCTCTGATAACATGATAGCATCTCCCCAGACTGACCCTCTCGCAGAGAGCTTGCTACCTTGAATGACGCTACTTCAGACAAGCAGCTTTTTTTAGGGGGTTGGACCTTGTGTGTCAGGTGTGGGAAGGCAACTATGGCTGGTGATAATATGCTTCAAAGGGAGGCGTACCCACATATCTGAGATACATCACTTATGCTATCATTGCACCTTGGTTACTGTCATAACCTTAAGATGGTGTTCCGTAACTAATTTTCAGAAAAACATGCTTAAATAACCTCTTAACAGATGCTTCAGATACATTTTTGTGGGAACTTAATTTATTTCTCCCTAAATCAACCATATCACTCACATGCCATGTAAACCTTGCTTTCACTTTTTTTGTTTACTGAATCGGGGAAAGCCCGAGGAGAAATCTCACTCAGCCAAATCCAGTCCATCTGTTAGGGAACAAGTGATTGTGTGAAACAAGACTCTGCAAGTCCAGTGATTTACCACCAGTGCAACTTTGCTCGAGCGCCCTCTCTCTTCCTCTCTCTCTTTTTCTCTTATCCACTTTCTCATTGTTTCACTTTCACTTGCTGCTCGCTCAGTGTCTCTCTCTTCATTTTTCTCTCACTCTTTATGTCAGGTAGCCTAAGCTGTATTTGTAGAATGTGTAGAACATTAGTAATCCTCCCTTCTGATACAAAGAGACTCTAGGTCAGCTGACTTGGAGCCTTTGCATTCTCCTCCCGAGGTTGCTGGGTTGTTGTGAGGTCACAGGTTCAAGCCCCAGGCTGGACTAGTGCAAGATGACCTCTGTTACAGCAGTGAGGTTTGGGGGAGGGGGGTGTAATGGATGCCAGCCAGCCTGGGTGTGTAGAACCTTAGTAACTGTCACTGTCCGTTCTCTCCCCAATTCTTTCCTGGTTGTTTCCTTACGTCACGTTCTTGTTCCTTCCTGTTCTTCTTCTCCCGTTATGTTCCCATCATCTAGCACAGGCATTCATGTCTTTTTGCCATTTTTAGCACTGCCTCAGTTCATCTGCTCCAAAAAAGCCAACAAATTTGTAGATCATCTCATGGCAGCATAACATCTTGCAGTGAGCTGGTGCCTCTATGTGGTCATTTTCAGTAATACAACCATTATAAGTCATTTTCAGTAATACAACCACCATATAATTCTATGAAAATAAATAATCAGTAAAAAATAAAATCAGCATTTGCAAATGTTTTAATTTTATAAAAAATGTGTTTCTATCATATATTTTAGCATACATATAATGCATAAAATGAACCATAGTTCTTTGAAATAACGATCTTAATATCTCACAACAGTTTGTTGTTTCGTGGTGCTATTATCGGATTCATTGTGTGTGAGAGTGTGTGTGTGCAAGCGTTTGTGTGTAAATAGCACGCACAGAGTGTGCTTGGGTGTGCTGAGTGTGCCGTTATAAAAGCAGCAACTGTGCTGTCTGAGGCAATATCTGCAGTATCGCTGCAATCCGTCCCTCACAGCAGCGTCCCGTCAGCCCCAGGCAGAACCAGTGCTTGAGCTAGAGACCTGCCCTGGCCCACCTCATTCACAGCCCCAGTTACCACACCAATCCCTGTTCCTGTTTTTTATTTATGTATTTTTTTAAGCCTATGTTTTTATTTCTTTATCTGTTAAGCCTATGTTTTTATTTCTTTATCTGTCAGCCAAGCAAAGGCAGGGGAACACAGAGGGAGAGGAAACCAGTGCTCTGACATTTTGCATCTTAAGGCTATCTTAAGAAAAATACTGGTACTCTGAGCTGCACCAACACACACGAAAGTAATGTATTTGCCAGGGTTCATTAGTGTTAAAATAAAACCATATCATACGAGATAAAACTATAGTATTATAGTAACTTCGGGTGATCATGTTGCAAGCTATTGCAAGCACATGCAGGCCCAGGGGTGAATACCCTCCAGCAGCAAATACTGAACATTGACCCTCTTTTGCAGCCCTGTCAAAAGCCACAACCAGTGTCCTGACCTTGATTGATCTCATCGTAGTGTACTTGCTGTGGTGTTTGTGTGTGTGTGTGTGTTCACTGTGGATGAGAGCAAACGTGTGTTCTTCTCTTGTTGGCAGCAGAGCTCCAGGGTGCTGTTTAGGATCCGTGTGGTGGGAGGATCCGCTTCCTACAGCTACCTTTGCCCTCAAGATGGACGGCCTCTATGTCATCCAGCTGTGGATCGGTAAACTCAAACACACACATACACAAATCACAACCCGAACTTTCCAATTGATAAGTGACACTGTGACATTTGTTGCCTTAGCCTTGGGTCATGCCATGACCTTTGCATTCATTATGCAATGGCATGAACAACACTTTACCATGTGAATTATTCACCAGTGGCACAGGGCTCTGTGAAAAATTTATCCTAATATTTAATAAATATTCTACCCACATGGTTTAGCTCTGATGTACAAGAAAATAATTAAATTAAAACTATATTTGGCAGCCAATTTGGACAGCTGGTTGGGTAGTGCTAGAGAAACAGGAACCCAGGCATCTGAATGCTGCCATCCTATGAGACTATAAAACAGGAACACAGCTGAGGAAATCTCATAGTAACCCTTTACCCGAGCACAGAAGCCCTCACTAAAGCCCTCTTGTCTAAAGCAAGTCCCAATTAAGTTTCCTCCTTTTGTTGGTATTTTATACTTTTTTCTATTGAAACGTGTATGTGTGTGAATGAATGTGTTTTATTATGGAGCGGTGCTGAACTCACCTGATTCGATGCCAAGTGTGCAGGTTGAGATCTGTTAATAGGAAGGTAATTAGGGTGTCTACAGCTTTCAAAACAGCTAATTGACATTCTGTACTATAGTGAAGCTGTGAAATTCAGAGTGCTTAAACCCCTCCCTTCCTTCCACAGGCACACACACACACAGCTCTGTCTTATTCCTGCACAGTACATGCACACTCACACACAAAGTACACACACGAAAATACACACACACACACACACTCACACACACACACACACACACAAACAAAAAAGCCATTCACTTCTCTCCAATGAATGGCTCTTAGACTCCTGTTATTGAGGTGCATCCCTGAGCCTTGGGATTCAGGGAGTAACCAACAGCCTAAAGAATAGCTTTTACCCATAGGCAGTCAGAACTCTTAAGGCACCAGAACACTGTCCCCACTCCTTCAATCTCCCGCTCACTACTAGTGCCCCATTACTCACTATATGATAACTATATATAAGCTATATACTTATACACATACAGTACTGACACCTTGTGGCTGAGAATATGCATTCCACAAACTCTTACTGTAACTATAATAATCTGCAATGCACACTTTGACCTATGTGAAAATTCAGGAGAAAAAAAAATGTTGTATATGTGTATGTGACCAAAATTTTATGCTCTCAATGAAGTATTTGATTTATTGATGCATGTGTGTGTATGTGTCTGTGTGTGTGTGTGGGTGGGTGGGTGTAAACAGAGCTCTAAAGCTGTGCGGCTCTGGTGGGCCACGCCATGTGAAGCTGGTTGTAGAATGGGAGCATCACATCAAAGACTGGTGAGTCAAATATCCCTGTGTTTATTTGTAACATCTCAGGGACGTTGAAGTTGCCTTTACAAGTTCACCATACAATAGCCTCTGTTTTTACATCTTATTCGCCAAACCTGAAGCTCATCTTGGAATCAAATAGTATTGATGATGCATGCAACCAGGGTTTGAAATTAACACCCGCCAACCCGCCAAATGCAAGTTCATTTTGGCGGGTATTGAGAAAAACTTACCAGCCAGTTTGGCCGGCGATGCATGAGCCAATCATGCAAATCATGTCAGAAATACTGTGTACATTTTAGGACATCCTCAGATCTCAGAGTCAGATGTCAGTCTTCAGAGTCAGCTTCAGACGAAGTAGAGTCAGTCTCTGGAAAACTTTTGTCAGTCTCAGGAAAACCTCTGTCAGTCTCAGAAAAACTTCAGTCAGTCTCAGAAAAACGTTGGTCAGTTCTCAGGAAAACCTCTGTCAGTCTCAGAAAAACCTCGGTCAGTTCTCTTTTTTATCAGTTTCGGAAAAACTTTTGTCAGTCTCGGAAAAAACCTATGTCAGTCTCAGAAAAACCTATGTCAGTTCTCAGATAAACCTCTGTCAGTGTCAGGAAAACCTCTGTCAGTTGTCAGAAAAACCTTTGTCAGTCTCAGAAAAAAAGGCATCAGAAAAGATTAGCTTTTTTGCAGAGGCTTTTTTGCATAGCCCTTGCCTAAAGGCTTAGGCACTAGCATTTTGAATGATCTAAAATAGATTTTACACAGTATGTGAACATATTTATTTATTTTTCTGAAAGAGAGAGCAATAATTATTACTGTTAATCACTGTTATTATTAACTTTATCATCCCTCCCTCGGTTTTTTACCTCTGCTGAATGAATTTTATCCTATAGTAATAAATTGAAATCAGGTTGTGACAGTTTCTTACGCAGAATAATCTACATTGTTAGTAGCCTACTAACTTTCAACATTAACCGAATTGTCGGCAATCTTGTTGTTCGCGAACGTCCCCATGCACGTAAATAGTTCAAGGAGACAGTCACCGCAACTTGTTTTCTGCACACTCCCTGTGTCAACAGCAGAATGTGAGTGGGGATTTAGCGCTATGAATTATATCCTTACTGATTAGCACAACAGAATGAATGTGTCCAATCTGAACGCTCTTCTTTCACTGTAATCACTGTAAATGGGCCTGACTTGTGTTCGTTCCCTGTGCAGAAGTTCCCAGAGATATTGATAAAAGAAGGACGACACGCTGCAGATGACGCGCCAACAGGAAAACTGAAAAGGCCACATGAAATTAGACATCAGAGCAAACTGTTTATTTATTTTTATAATTAGTTACTCAGACATGACTTGTGAAATCATATTTTATGACGTGAAATAATTGTTATGTTCTACAGTAGTACATGTTCGCGTAATCCTTATCCATGGTTCTGAAGCCAAATCGTGGCCTGCAGAGAAAATGAAATGTTGTCTTTTTAAGTTTGCATTGAAGATAAATGTTCATGATTTAGGCACAAGGGGTCTACCATTAACCTAAAAAAAGACTTAAACCTGTTGATTTCTTATTTTTTCATGACAACCTCCAAAATTCTTTTGGATTATGGATTATGGATAGACAATACGCATATGGAACATAGAAGTGCAACATTTAATGTGCTGTTGATCAGTTTGTTTCTTCTCTGACTGACAGGCATAACACATAGACTTGCTAGAGTGCTAGGGCTGGCTGGCTAAGCAAGAGCACCGGTAGATAGGGCGTTATCATTTGCTTGGATAACGTTTGCGTGGGTGGAAGAACTAAACAAACAATACACACTTGCATAATTTTCGTACAAACGTATGGAGTAGGCCTAAACTTATTACAGGCTTAACTCCACTCCACATAACAGGTCAGGGCACTTGTGGGAGTTATATAGAACGTTTAACGTCTTTTGCAGACAGCAAGATTCTGTCCATTAAAATGTTCTTTCAGAGGAACAGTATTATTTATTTTTATTTAATTTTAATTTGTATTTGGTATTATATTAACTGGATTTTTACATGAATTTACTCGAATACATTGTTGCTCCCCAACAAATACATCCCTAATATAGCCTCTGCAAAAAACTAATCAACAACTCCCTCTACTGGGCGCTTTACATTTTTTCGAACAAGTTCTTGTGAGACTGAGGCTGTATTTTCTGATGCCTTTTTTTCTGAGACTGACAAAGGTTTTTCTGAGAACTGACAGAGGTTTTCCTGAGACTGACAAAAGTTTTTCCGAGACTGACCAAAGTTTTTCTGAGACTGACTCAACTTCGTCTGAAGCTGACTCTGAAGACTGACATCTGACTGAGATCTGAGGATGTCCTAAAATGTACACCGTACATTTGGCAGCAGCGCGCAGATACTGTACGCTTTGGTTTGCGAGTCCACTCAACAACGAGAGCGCGAAAATACAGACAAGAAATAGGAAATATTGGTTGAGCAAAGAGGACTGAGCTGGACAGCGTAATAAGCTAAAATCAAAATGATGCGCTGGTTAGGACAGACAGGAAAAGGTGAGAAGAGGAAGGAGGCAGGAGATGAAAATGTTGACAGCGTGCAAAAAACAAAGAGAAGGAAGTTCAATTGTAAATGGCAGACAGGTCGTCATTGGCTAGTGTTTGGTAGTAAACATGCAGTCATGTTTTGTCAGATTTGCCGTGAGTAGCCTTCACGAAAAAAAGTGTTTTGTGGTGGGGACCAGTAATTTTAAAATCGAGGCAGTAAAGGACCAGTTTTATATAGTTTGTTGTGTGTATTGCACTTTCTGTGCGTTTTTCATGCACTGTTAATAAAATGATAAAATTTTCATTCATTGCCATTCAATCATAATCTCTTATTTTCAGCACGTACAAATTTGGATAATGGAAAGTCTGATTGGCTGGTAACTTCAGAAAATTACCAGCCACTTTGGCTGGTGATTAAAAAAGTTAATTTCGAACCCTGCATGCAACATGCCTGCTTTTTTGTTGGTATGATTCAATTACAACATAGACATTTTATTGATTGTGAGTAAACTTACTACATGATCTAGTCAAACAAAGAGATACAGCTGGAAAGTACACTAATTCTACATTTTAAAAAATGTATTAAAATGATGATACAAAGGTTTAACATCATGACCATAATGCATCCGCATAACGCAACAACCTTGAACCATCTGCCTATAGCCTTTTTGGGAACATCCAGGAGGAGGTGGTGAAGGATGCGGACAGTGTGCGGACGCAGCAGCAGCAGCACATACAGCAGTACAGCTGCACCCTGGATGAGTGCTTCCAGCTTTACACCAAGGAGGAGCAGGTAAAGCCTGCAGCGCAGACCCCTCACCCTTCACCCCCTTTCCAGCAGCTCTGCCTCAGCCCATTCAGAGAGCCAGACCCAGTTCTCTAACAAGGCAATTTAGCCTGCCTGATCTCTTCATTATAACCAAGCACTGGACTATGCTTTTAGTGCAGGCATTAAGACACTTCTTTACCATACTCTACGTGAATAGATAACAACCTGAATCAGTCATTAGTCAGAAGACTGTTGAAATGTAGCTAGCCCTCTACAAAACAATAAATAGTCTCCTTACCAATGTCACTGATGCATTAACTATGTCAATGTAACTAGTTCCTTTAACAAGCTCATTTTTTATTAATGAAATTAATAAATTGATTTCCTGGCTCATGCTTGAAGTTGCCTACTGGTCTTATGATTTGCAAACGAGTTTCTGTGTCGGTAATCCTGCTGCCAGTAAAACTTGGGCTGGAGGGTGGCCAGCTATTTCACTTGCTCTGGTACTGGTGTTGAGTGACAATGGATTATTGTCTAACAGCAATAATGGTTGAATTACACATGATCACTGTACCAAAAGTAACAGTCTATTATAGGAAATTGTTTTGTTTGACAAAGAAGTAGTTTTTTAATAGCTCAACCCTTTCCATCTCTGGGAACATGGTTTCTGCAACTGGTTTCTATGCAGGAATTCTCAGTGTCAACCATCTCCTCTATCAGGTGGTTGTACAGACCATGGAGGGGCATGTTCTTATCTCACACTCTCTGTGAGATAAGCCTCTGTAGGTTTTTACTGCCTAAGGTATTTACTAAGTATCCCATCACATGACATCATGTTATTGATGTTTTGGAGGATCATTTTAGTTGTTTCATCCAAGAGAGTGGCTAACACACTCACTAGTCCTCTACTCCTCGAAGACCTCCTGGTGTACTGGACTGGACTTGGGATGAAGCCTTTAATACATTGGGAGGAGATTCTTATTGACGGAAGAGGCAGCTAGGCTGGAACACTGGAAGTGTGCAGCTAATAATGTAGGTACTTGGCAGCATAACCTTTCCTAACTGTTTCCCATTAGCTTGATGTATTCCCAGGTCTTTGTAGATATCCTCCACATCCGTTGTGTTGCCCTCTGGTAGTGTAATTCCCTCTGTCCTCACCTCCCTCCCTGTATTTGCTATTATTATGGCATACTTTTCTACCCCAAATGACATTCTGATGCCAGTGCTGTAGATCTTGGTGGTGTGTGGATCAGGGAGTCAGTGTATATCTCTTGCTATGCAGAACAGTACAAGGGACAAAGCATCTCATTGGTATATAATTCTTTTGAGGGTACTTCTTAATTGTTTTGCATGCTAAATACACGCAATTGTATTTCATTCTGCACAAACTAGGTAGACAGAAATGTTCTTGTAGTTGGATTCCATGTCTTTGTCATTTCTGAATGAAAGCTAAGGCGGCTTAGACCGATTACTTATGATAGTCATCTATATTCACGATTTCTGATCAAGTTATTCAGGTAACTTAATCAGAATAGTCCAGTTTAGTTCCATTTTAACCAACTAAGGTGCTTACATACATTTTAAGAAATCAATTTTAGTCTAACTGAGTCAATTGCTACTGAGTCAATTGCTACTGTCTCCAGTCTCCTCTGCATGCAAACAAGAGGACCAACACCTGCTATGTGCACATGCTCTGCAGAGTGTTTGTGTTTTCTGTCTGTTGTCCATGCTTTGTGGAAAACATGAAGGCCTGCTGAGGCTTCCATTCAGTAGGATTTTATTCAGTAAGCCATGGTACTTAAATTAAGGTGGTTTAGACTAGAATCGATTGGAACCTGTAAGAATATTCAATTCAATTTTATTTATATAGCGCATTTTTACAAAAGGCATGTCACAAAGCGCTTAACACAAGAGGCCCAATGAGCAACAGGGGCAAGGAAAAACTCCCTCGCAGCGTTTTTTGTTTTTACTTGTTATGGTAGAGGAAGAAACCTTGGGCAGTTCCGACGGCTCAAGGGGCTAACCCAACTGCCTAGGGCAGGTTTTCAGTCTCTCAGATGGCGGATAGTCCACTATTATTCCATTAGATACACATTACAAGAAAATTTTGGTAAATAAAGTAATATAGGAGTCCCATTAGAATCCCAGGATATAGTCCCATGTCATTAGGCGCAGTAAAGCCAGGGGCCAACTATAGGCTGTATCGATCATGTCAGGGTCATCTGTGAAGCTGAAGGCAGACCGCCCAGGGAGCCAGAGATGCAGGATCAGGCAGTGGAGGGCAGGGGTGACCCTCAGCAGGGAGGCAGTGGCATGGACAGTGGAGTGGGTTGAGGACCATTCAGGAGTGCCGCCGGATCACGTTGGAAGAAGGTCCCAGGATAACCCAGGAGGTGCAGGCGCAGGCAGTGGAAGGCAGTGATGACTCACGGCAGGGTGGTAATGGCATGGAAAATAAGAGAGGAGATGAGTTAGAACAGTCTCCATCAGATTTCAGAGAATGTGAGTTATATTGCATGTGAAACCATATACAGATGTTGGCTAAGTGAAGAGAGAGAAGTAAGTGGAGAGGAAAAGAGAGGATGAGAAAGACAGAGTGAAAATTGTACGGTTTAACAGATGGGTGGATTGTGGCGGCATTAAACTATAGCAGCATAACTAAGGTATGATGTATAACAAGCCAACACCACCAAAGGAAATGGTCAGTGGCCACCAAGCCCTGGACAGGAGATTACAGCAGAGGCAGTCCTTTCCAATAAAACCCTGAGGAGATGTGGCTTACCATACACCATCCCTAACTAAAGGGGTCAGTAAATAGAAAGGTTTTGAGTCTAGACTTAAAGGTGTTGAGAGTGTCCGCTTGACGAATGTTAGAAGGGAGTTTGTTCCACAGGACAGGCGCACGATGGCAGAAAGCTCTTCCTCCCATTGTTGATTTTGATATTCTAGGAATTACTAGGAGACCAGCATTCTGTGACCTTAGGGGTCTAGAAGGGTGGTAGGGAACAAGTAAGTCTTTAATATATGCTGGAGCAAGGCCATTAAGGGCTTTATATGTTAGGAGAAGTATTTTAAAATCAATTCGGCTTTTAACAGGAAGCCAATGTAAGGAAGCAAGGACAGGTTATTGTTAAGAATAGAGTAACTATTACATGTTCAAGACAATATTGTGTTACAATATTGTAGCACCATTATAAAGGAAATATGCTCAAAAGTTCGATACTTTGATTGCCTAGTTTAACCATATAGACTAGAGTGATCATTGTAACTTATTGGGCTCCTCAATCTCAAACAGGGTTAGCATGGGTTACTGGTCTCCAGGCAACAGAGAATGGGGTGAAGCATATTTCCCTTCTAGAGATTAAAGGACTCTGGAAGACTCTTATGATCCATCAAACTGCATTCATGACAGACACAACAGTCGATGATGATTACTCAAGTGTCACCTTGCCTTATGCTTCATAGCACATTCTTCACATTGCCCTCAATACACAGCATGGCATAGCCGTAGCATGGATGGGCACTCTGCTTTGGTCAGATAGACCTAACTAACCCTAACTACAGTATGACTCTTGTCTGTAATGAACAAGTAACCACTACCACTACGTAAATAATAATGTCGCAAAGTGTGATTCCATATGCCGTGTGTATTATTAATAAATGTCAAAGATATTGACAGAAATTGATGGTGTGTGTGTGTGTGTGTGTGTGTGGTGGCAGTTGGCGCCTGATGACGCATGGAAGTGCCCACACTGCCAGCAGCTCCAGCAGGGCATGGTGCAGATGAGCCTGTGGACTCTCCCTGACATCCTCATCCTGCACCTCAAGCGCTTTCGGCAGGTGGCCAACCGCCGCAACAAGCTGTCCACGCTGGTACGCTTCCCTTTGGCTGGCCTAAACATGGCCCCTCACGTGGTGAAAAGGCAGCAGGGAGCGGCAGCCCCAAACCACCAGCAAAACCAGCGACACCCCCAACAGCTGGAACACCAGCAGCAGCCACAGGACTTCCTGTATGACCTCTATGCTGTGTGCAACCACCATGGAGGCATGCATGGGGGGCACTACACAGGTTGGCTAAAGGGTCCATCTATTATTTTCCAATCACACTAGGGGGAGTTAAAGATCGGCAATGACACTAAAGTAACCAGAATATAGAAGGTGTACAAAGGGGGAATGATAGCTGAAGACAAAGCTGATGTAGTACTTGTGCATTTCAAGGTCAAAACCAGTTACTGTATGTATGTGTGTGTGCTAGCTCTTGTCTCTTTTTCCAACTATGTGTGTATGTGTGTGTGTGTGTGTGTGTGTGTGTGTATGTGGACATCCTCATGAATTCAGCTTACTGCAGGAACTCAGTGGATGGGCAATGGTACAGCTATGATGACAGCAGCGTTGAGACTGTTCCAGATGAGGAGGTGTGCACGCGAGGGGCCTATATCCTCTTCTACCAGCGTCGCAATACAATCCCTCCCTGGTCAGCCAGGAGTTCACTCCGAGGTAAGCACAATCTTGCACGCCCAACCTAATGTCAGAGGTGTGATTGTGTCAAGCTGAGTGTGTCAAAATCTGAGAGATTTTTGCGAAGTCGTAGTGATAAAAGTAACATGGACAAAAATAATAACAATGGGGCTAAAATTGCACAAACAATTTAGCAGTTTTTAGTCTGCAAGACGTTTCAAGGTCTTTTATTACTTTAACAAAAGGTAACACTCAACAATTTGCCATGGCTTCCATGGAAGTATTATTAAATCCCTTTGGCATTTAAAAACAGGCGTAACAGATAATGACATTCTTGGCTCCTTGTGTGTATGTCTTTATCCTAAGGCTCATTAATTCAAGGGCTACGAGTGCATGGCGCATCGAGCATTAGGTCCATATTTTTTTGATCCCCTCCACAATGTAGACTAGCCTGGTGCACCAGTGGCTTTTGCATTATTTTACTTTGTGCAAATCGTCAGAAATCCCTGAATTGAGAGACATTACCTTCCTCATTTGCAGATCCCTGACTGCTTTGTGCTTTGTGTACTAGTGTGAAAGGCTCTTTTATAATCCAACAAGATTCGTCATAGAGCTATTGCAAGAGCAAATGCAAAATCTTCAATAAATTAAAGTGGGGACTAAAACTTTCGTATTTCTAGTCATATTGTGATGTTTTACTGGAGCACTTTTTTTAATATATCGCTTAAGGTCCCTGTCATATCCTAAAAGCAACTAATTAATTAAATGCTCTAGTACAACCTGTGGAATTACTTAAAAAACGATCCAATCTTTTTCATTGAAATAATTGAATATCTCTATCAAACACAGCTGCAGCCCCACATCACAAACACTCTATTCATCCCTATTCAGGTTCAAGCAACTCCAGCTCTTCAGACCACTGGCTAATCCGACTGGCAGGGGACAGCCCACCTGCTCCAGATTCACCAGTCTTTCAAGAGAGGTTGGGAAACACAGAGATATGTTTGGGTGAGTTTAACTGTTTCTCTGGTTGGAATGTTAACAAGTAACAGAAACTGTACTTCTTGTTCTTGGTAAATTCTTACTCTTGGTAACTTGATTTGGGTATAGTTAAACCGGCACTAAGCAACATTCTGTTTTTCTCTCTCACGAGCTCCCTCTAAAGCCCGCTGTATTGCATTGTATTGCACTGCATTCTATTGGAGGCGGTCCACGCTGCTGAACATTGCAAGTGCTGTATCTACCGCTATTGGCCACGGTGGCGCATTCTACACCGTTCGTTCGCCGTGTAATGACTAATTTTAGCATCCTAAACAGTATGAAACGGATTAATTAAATGAAAAATGTTGCATAGTGGGCCTTTAATAATCAATCGGTCCGTCTATCTGTCAATTGGACATGATAAAAAAATTAATATTGCAACCAAAGAGATCCGTCTTTGGGTTCTGACTCATTTTCCATCATCTTCCACAGAAGGCTTTGAGAGCAGGCCACTGATACGTGGGACTCAAGGCCGGAGCGTGAGCATGCGTTCCCCAACCCGGCACAGCAAAGACGGCCTGGGCCGCATGTTGCCCTTGCGCTGGTCCTTCGGCTCCAAGGACCGCCAAAAGCCCACTGCCCCTGGCACCATACCCGGAGAGCTGGTGGAGTACTTAGAGTCTGGGAGACGACCCCGCTGCACCAAAGAGCCTATCGTTCCGCTTGTAGCCAGCCCACCCATGGATAAGGCACAGACACTCCGCCGAAAGCCAGAATCGAGTAGGAGTAGCCCTAGCCGGGGAGCGGAATCGCCGCGAGTGCCGGAAGGCCAGTGCCCGAGGCCTCCCAGCAGCCCAGAGCAAGCTTGCGTGATAAGGGAAAATGGCTCTCTGGGACAAAGGAGATCTAGAAAGACTGAAACCAGGGGAGCCCAGGACCTTCAGGCTCCATCTCGAGCCTCCTCAGCCGGGCCACAACTCAGCCAGGTCCAGCCTAACCTCCCCACCACCATGCCCGGCATGGCTCAATCCAACAGAGACTCGACGCTTAGGCGGGCCAAAGCCCAGCAGGGCCCACAGGGGTTCAGTAGAACTGGTTCACCAGCCGAGACTCCAGCCCAAGCAGCCGACCACCAGTTTGGGATGAAGAGCGAGGTGGCGGGGGTGAACTCAGTGTCCCTCCTCCAGAAGAAGAAAGATCAAGGTCTACACAGGCCCAGAGAGCATGAGGAGAAGCTTCCCAATGGGGCCTCTTCTGCCCGGCCCCTTGTCTCGAACGGCCTGCTGACTGGCGCTGCCCTTCAGAACAAACGTGCCAATGGCTCAGCCATGCCCCTTCGAAAGCACTGTGGGCAGCATGGCAAAGTAGGTGCGATGCCTAATGGTAGGAAATGCCAAAGTGGCACTTGTACCATCAACTCAGACATAAAGCGAGCTCATAGTTCCACGAGCCTTCAGCCCAAGGTGGACAGCAGCCTGCGGAGGACATCATCACTTCAGAGGAATGGTCCTTTTGGCTCAGCAGTGCTGCCCCATGCGTTGGTCTTGGACAGGCCATCCTATGCTACATTACAACGGACACGCTACAGCACCACCTCACTGGGCAGGCCCCGGAGAGTGCCGGAGTCATGCTTCTAAAATAAAAACTGCATTGGACTAGCTAGGAGCTCTGAACACCAAGCAACTAATAATCTGGGAACATCTTGTCCAAAGTCCAAAAAAACATGAGCATCTGGTGTCAGTTAGTTTCGATGGTTAGCAAATGTTTTTTTTTTTTTCACCTAGAATTTCTTTAGCTAATTATTTCTGATAGAGAATTGTGTAGTCTTCAATATGACACATAACTTCCCTCATAAAAATCCTTCCTCCTTTCAGAATCTATTTAAAATATTCATGGACTACCAGGCTTTTGTTTTCGGCATTTCGCCCACAATAAAAGTTCTTCAATGCAGTAATGACCACAATCATAACAATTGTGTTGGATACAATTGTTATGATTGTTACCCATATGTCCATGTCATAGTTTTCATTTGAGAGAAAATGACATTATGCTTATTTAGAGAATTATTATTGTAGATCCTTAGAAAAAGAAACAAGGGACAAGTCAGTGAAAGGATGTAAAAAAAAAACCTTTGAGGTAAACAATCCAGTTTGACCCTCCTCTGACTTATTAATACGTAGCTTCATTAATACGTACTGCAAAATAAGTAGGACTTGAAAGACGAGTACAAAGCACACAAATTGCAGTGAAAATGCAAATCCACACGGTGAATCTTAAATGAAATGGTTGAATGTAGGGTCAGGGTTTTGTCCATCTGGTTCCCAATCAGGTTAAGAAGAGTCACTAAAAAGTATAAGTATTCAGAGTATCTATTTGCACCCCAGATAATGGCAAAAAAGCTTTATACACACACAATAACAAATACATTTGTCTATGCACAAAAACACTGCAAACTGTCATATTTCTATCTGTGGATTAGGCTTTACAAGAATATTCTTGTTAACATTCTCAAGGAAGAAACCAGATGTTATATTAGCACACAATGACTATTTTGTAAGTAATAGATTGAAACATTGACAGAAATAGTTTAAATCAATTATTGGTTCACAGCCTACAAAAACAAAAACAAACTGGTAACCTCTCAGTTTACGTGCAGATTGGTGGTAGCCTAGTGGATAAGAAGAGTACATGCAGCATAGGCAGTTGGATGCCAGTCCAGTCCCGGTTTCAGAATCCAGTCTCAGTCTCTGAAATTTCTCATGTTTTTTCTAACCATATTAAAAATAAAGTTATGGTGAACTTAACAGATAATAAGAGAAATACCCCAAATATTACACAATATAAATTATTTATACTTTTGCACAAAAAATGTGCTCATGGTATAGGCCAACTAATGTCAGTGAACGCAATTTTCAAGATATCCAAGGTTCAACGGAGAGTGATGAAGGGGATTAGAGGCCAAAGGCCCTGCTGAAAATGAGTTTGCTGCTCTGTCCCACTCTGGTGTGAGGGATGGTCAATTGGTCCCAATTAGAGAACTACGGGGAGGTGACTGGAGGTGCAAAAATATCAGAATGTTATTAGGATTGCATAAATGATTTGTGTAAATCATAATGCCCAAGCGCTTCACTCTTTGTATCTAATAAACTGTGGATCAAGGCATCCATGTTAATTTATGTGTTTATACACCCACATTTCAGATCCATGTCACATAAGTTTGCTTAGGTGTTCAAGACACACACGTATTTGATTCTACTGTTACATGTAGAACTACATTACACGAAGACTGAATTTTATTTTATTTGTCTTTTTTATGACGGATGTTCTGATTTTTAATACACTCTCACTATGGTTCCACAAATAAATAAACATTGTGCCATTAAAACCATGAAATGACACAATGCAACACAATGCAACTGCACAATGCCTTTGTGAAGACTGCTGTACAGGATCCAGTGTCTAGTTTAAGGGAAATATGATCCTGAGATAAGTGTTTATAAATGACTTTTGTCACTTTTATTCCTGGCTTCCTTGACCGTCTTGAATGTTTGGAACCTGTTTTTAACGCTATTTTGTTCTTTAAAATTAAGTATGTGTTCTGTTTTAAATTCTGTAACATCTTCACACATGCTGTATTGTACATTGTTGACATTCCATGTTACTGGGTTAACTAACTGAATTGATAACTTCTACGTACACTGCAATCATCCAGATTCTTAATTGTGTTACCTATGGTTTTTCATGTGTTTGCTTTCCAATTGCTATGCCACAGAGACATAGGTGAATTCAATCAAAGTCAGGCTCATTCACTGGCTTTTTTTGTAAATCAAACCATTTATTTGAGCACTTAGGTTCCAGAAGATTCTGAATGTCCCACTGGGCCAATGTAGAAACCTTGTAATACAAAAGTACTAGAAAGCATTTTTGTACACATTTTCTAACTTCTTTGTAATGACGTGAGCAGGTCCTGTGTTGAGCAATTCTGGTTGAAAGGCAAAGAGGGCGCATCCGCAACAGGCAGTTGGTGACTGTTTGACTGTAATAAATCAATGTTTGTTACAACACACCTTTCTTTTTAAGTTATTTGTGTTCTGTCCTACAGGTTGTAAAAGGCTATTGTTTCTACATGCTAATACTGCTCCTCTTATATGTAAGTCATTGCACTTACATCTACCACTTTCTCCCAAATGGCTTTGAAAAAGTGACAGCTGAATGCAACATTCCAAATCTCTCAATATATTTTTCTACAAAATATGGTAAAAAATGTTACGGGTTAAACAATGTTGCCCCTATTTTGCTATTGTGTTTTTTCATCATATTTCATGTGTCAGTATGTGGACCTTCAGGCAAGACTTCCTAAAGTGGCTATAGTGGCCATAGTGGCTAGCAGATGAAGGCCCCTCCCCCACCTCACCTCATTATTAAAGCAGCACCAAAGAGTTTCAAAATCGCTCCCTCAGGTTGAAAGTGGAAGCTTGTCATAAGGCAAGTCAACTGTAGTTTTACTTGAACTACTGATCCACTACCCGATTGAGCAAACTTGAAAACATTATTTTAAGGTACAAAAATGTCTTCAGTGTTAATTTAAAGCTACAAAGTAAGGAAAGATAAGTTCACTCTTCAGCCAGGGGGACCTTGTCATCACGTCTCTTACCTACACCACACCACCCTTACGTGGACGAGAAAAGTAGTAGCTTGTGTGCAACTGCCCTGCCACTTACTGCTCCATTTCCATCATAAAATTGGCTGACAATAGTCATGCTTGACTGCATTTCTAACAATGATGAGACCGCCTATCTGAAAGAGGCGAGCATCCTAATGCATTGAGTGGCCTACACTTGAATGCCAGCAAAACCAAAGAGCTGGTTGTGGACAGCCAGAGACAGCAGTAAACTTTGGTGGGGCTCTGGTGAAGAGGGTGGGTGTACACCTTTACAAATCTGAGTGTCAGGATGTCTGAGAACCTCACTTAGACTGAGCCAGCTTTCATGAGTCTTCCATTAACATAATTAGTAAATGTGTGAGTTTGGGCGTGAAGCTGTCATTATTATCACAAGGTCCAGATTGTGATGTGTGCTCTGATTGGGATGAGCAGCTAAACTTCCTGGGATGGGATCTCAAGGTACACTAGATTTCACTAGATTGAGGCATGTTTGTGGCCATTTGCCAAACATTCGTATCAAATTTGAAGTAGTGCATATGTTAATGTGCATAATAATTACATGTTCACGTGCCACAGTAATAGGACTGAAAACAGAGCCCATGGCCATGACTATTGCTTGTGCAAAAGCATAACAGCAGCTTGAGAGGATCAACCCATGGAGTTTGAGATGCTCCTTTAGTGATTAGTTTCTGAATCCAAGCTGCAGGACTGGAGGAGCTCATCAGACATGAGAAACAAAGATCATGCTTAATCCTTGGCAAATACCTCCAGCTCTCTATCTAATTTCATTTTTAATGCATGTCTGCTCTGTAACGTGACCACAATCCTGTCACATGGCATCACTAATACTCCTTTAAGCACTATGGTCTAAGAATCATCAAGGGAAATCCCTCCATTTTCACAAGTTTGACATTTAGAAGCTATTTAGTCATTCTTTTATCTGTCGCTACTTCTCTTGGTTAGGGTAATTGTTGCATAATTAGAGTCAGCTACAGTGCACTGCTACTGTTTGTTTAATGCTCAGGATGATGTAAAGAAAGTTGATGCAGCTGTTGGCAGAAAGGCAAAGCTAGGCTGCTGGACACCCAGGTGGGCCAGCTGCAGGTGATCAGAATGCTATACAAATGGTCACAGCCATGCCGGTCACTTTGAGTGTGCAGACTACAGAGATGACCAGTGGCAGGGAGAAGGTGAGGATTGGTACTGTTCTCAGAATTATCAAGGAAATTTTGTTTGGTACGTTCAGCAGCCTATTGGTTATATACCTTGCTACCTCAATTGGTTAGAGAAATATTTCCATAATATATGGTCTTCTCATTTGCAGGTTTTCAGACAGTATTAGCTCTAATCTATAATCCCAAGCATTGCTCTGAATGCAGGCATGAGTAGTAGAATAGTAGAATTATGCACACCACCTACTACATGCCTTAATTCTCAGCAACTCTCCTGATGCACATGCAGAGGTGTCTGACAAAATAGGTACTATATCAGAATTTACCACGTCTGACATGTACCATACATTATGTAGTTCAAAACTCTGCACGTGGACAAATGTAAATTGGGGACAAATATGTAACACTACAGTATGTAAATACATAAGGACAACTACGAGAGATGTAAATGTTTTCAGTCACATGCTATGCTAACTGTGTGTAGTGTGGAGAAACAAAATTTATTTTTTATACAATATTCATCAAATATATCAGTACATTACTGAACAACAGAATTAAATTACAGCTGACATTGTCAAAGCAGACATTAACAAATGTGTATTTGAAATGATGCTTTAAAATAGAAATCTTCTGGCCAATATTCCTTGGACTTACAACAAAACTTGAGCGGACTTCAGCCATACTGCACAAGCATTAACAAAAACAAATACACACACACACACACACACACACAAACACACACATAAGCATTTGTGGTTTTTGAAGAAAGTTTTAGCCCTAGGTATAGTATTAAAATTACTTCCACATCATTTCTTCTACGCCCACGTAAACTCATAAACCCACGTATAACATATCTTTTCAATGATGATCATGATCATTGATGATCAACATTCAGTGAGCTCATGCCCTAATAACAAAAATTGAACACAATTATATGAGGTAGTTTGACTCGTTGTTTATTAGGTAATGAAAGAAATACAACCACTAAAATAAACAAGAACAGGTAGGCCTTTTGAGAAAAAAAAATGTCTCACAATGAGTCATGATTTTGAAAAATGTCTGCCATTGTTTCAGAATTGCATTCCAACAATGAGCAGATACTGGAAAATGCATGTTTGACTCACACAAAAAATTCAGAATAAATAATTAAAAGAAATATTGAAATATACAATCTAGGACTAGCGTTACAGGTAGGATGAGGTCACATGTATGTTTTAAGCAATGACAAATTCATGATATCAACAGCTATTAACTGGTTGACATCTTGGCTCTTTAGTGGGCTACAGCTGCCATAGGCAACACATGGTTGAGCATCTGATCCCTAAAGAAAGGCTCATGGTCCTGTGCAACCCCATCGGCCATGAGGCGCATGTTGAGGCTTCCATCCCCAGTGCCTGGTGCCACTCTCAGGCTGCGCTTGGGCAAGTGCAGGGCTCTCAGAAGCTGGCGCTTGAAGGTCTCGCTGAGGATAATGTAGAGGAATGGGTTGATGCAGCTATTGGCATAGCCCAGACTGATGGCTACATTGTAGGTGCAGAGAAAGGCAAAGCTGGGCTGCTGGACACCCAGGTGGGCCACCTGCAGGACATAGTAGGGTGTCCAGCACAGGAAGAAGGCCAGGCAGATGGCCACTGCCATGCGGGTCACTTTACGGGTGCGGGCACGCAGGCTGCCCTGGGGCAACGGTGCCACAGTGGACGCCATACTCCGAAGAATCTTGAAGAAGACCACACAGATGATGACTAGTGGCAGGGCAAAGGCAAGGACAAACTGGTACAGCGTGTACCAGTAGGTGTCTCGAGCTGGGTCAGGCAGGAGTAGGGCACAGCCCACTGAGCCATCCCGAAGGGGCATAAGGCCCGCATACATCCAGACAGGAGTGATGGACAGCTGGGACAGGACCCACACCACCACCACCACCACCGCCGCCATCCGGGGTGTGCGGATGTGGTTGAAGCGAATGGGATACACCGTTGCCAGGTAGCGGTCCAGGGTCATGACCGTGAGGATGTAGGTGCTGACAGTCTGGCTGTTGGAGTCCAGCGCCGTGATGACTGTGCACATGGTGGCACCGAAACACCAAGACCCATTGCCTAACAGTTGATGTATGAGAAAAGGCATGCCCAGGAGGAAGAGCAGGTCCACCACTGACAAGCTTAAGATAAAAATATCTGGCACAGTCTGTTGGGCACGAAATTTGCTTCTTTTTACAATAGTGTAAATCACAATACAGTTTCCAGCTATGCCAACTAGACAAATGGCGCCAAAGAGGCTGGGCATTAGAGCACTGTGGTAACTTCTGGCTGTTCTATCTGCATGCAAGGAAAGAACACAACACATGACAACACCTTCAAGCAGCACAATTCACGGCTCAGACGTACCTTCCCCAAATAGTAGTTTTCCCCACATATCAGCACTAAATAGGTCTCCAAACCTTTCCATTAACATGACATGAACTTAATAATGATGACTGAAAAAAGTGAACACAAGCATTCATGATCATGCCCTTAATTGACGATTAATTTATTCATTTTGCTGGATGAGATGATTAACTCTTTTACCTATGGCTTGTTTATTGCTGTGTACTGAGGTGCAGCAGTTTATTAGCTGTGCACTGAAGGAGAGGAACAGCCTGGTATCGGGTCCAGACCCAACGAATACATAATTCATTAGTTATATATTAGGGTTTCATTAGTCCCACAGAAATTTGATGGGTTCAGAAATATTGGCTGTTGACCTTTTTTTTTTATTATTGTTGACTGAAATATCATCTATCCAAATGAATAAAATTCGATTTGGTTGCTATAAGTTGCATTTTTGATCATTTGAATAATCATCATATTTATTAATCACCACATTAAAGGATAGTGAGAAATTGCCACAGACTAAATCAGAATTAAAATTAGGTGTACATTGTGACCATCTAAAATGAATATGGTGCGTAAAATGTCTTACCTGTATGTGCGTGTTTAGTTACATTATCCATGTCAGATATGAGTGGCTCCTATGATATGTCAAAATAACCAGAATTTCAGATGAAAACTTTTCATCACAAGCGAGATATCGAAAAAAAAAAAAGCTAGGCTATAATACGCAACACGTTCGTAGATTTGTAGCTGCTGTGCATATGCCCGGTGAGTCACCTGCCTCCCCAACTCAAGGCTATTTTGATTCTATTTCCTTATGTTCCCATAGGCTACTTCTCACTGTTAACTTATAGTTTTAACCTAGGGTAGGCCTACAAGTGAGTTTGAAACGGTTCTATGTAAATCGTTCCAACAACTGATAGCTACCGCCTGATAGAAAAACGTCCAACGCACTCTGACTTGGAAGAGCGATTAGGCTAAATCATTACTTTTTACAGTGGAAATGGAAAATTGCTGACATCTAGTGACGCTGTTTCAACACTCCTACAGTAGGCCTAATGATACAAAAAATAAACGCACCCTTTCTATTATTAAACCATGGTGATCAATTTAGTTTGATCATTTTTTTATCGAAAGAGCTAAACATGACTACCGCCGACTAGTGCTTCTAAGATTTACTGCAGATATAGGGTTCCTTCTGACATTTTTTTTTAGAGGGGGCAATTAACAGAGTGACATTGAAAAGTAACATTCACAGAAAGTATCATCCCACAAATGAAGGAATTGAGAAAGGGCTCAAGTGATGCCACACCTCCTGTTTTTCCAGGATTGTTCTCTTCCTGTCTGTCCTGGAAAGGTACTGTCCCCACTTCCATTCCCATTATTCATTAGTTTTAGACTACTTTTCAATAAACTTTATTTTGCTGGTGCATCAATGTAGGCCTACTCCTGCACTATTTTAACAGGTTTCCACAGTGGTGCACTCATATACTTTTAATTGATTGAAGGCTTAGAAAACAAAAAGGTTTTTACCTATGTAATAACATGTGAACCATCAAGCAATAGGGAACATTTCACATCTTGTAAGTGACAATGATAAGATCTGGGGTCTTGGTATTTAGGTGGTGAACATGCTTGTCTTCAGCTTCCACTTTCTTTTTGCCTTCCCATCCTAATACCGTTACATTTTTTGTGAATCATGTGATATGATTTTTATATAGGCTAGATGCAAGAGTCAACAAAGAAGACATGGAAATTAATGTGATAAAATGTCATAAGGGTTTCTTTTTTACAATGTAAATTAATTCCATACACACATAAAGCTTAACAAAATTATTAATGTGAACATTGCTGATAGAGGCATGTTTCAAAATGAGCATCACGTTTGGGTAGAGATATTCAATTTCAAGTCCACAAAGTGAAATTATTCCCTAAGTGAAATGGGAGAACCTGGTTTTAAAAATATTTAAGCACAAAATATTTCTAGTCAAGTATGAAATACTTCCCGTTTCATATTCTGAAATAAAATGCATGTTCTGTTTGACCACTTTGCAGCAAAACAGACTTTTTCTATAGCCCTGTTGTTCAACCATATAGTGTTTAATGAAAGAGACAGAAAATAACACTGACTGTTGATCATGTACTGTTGATCATGTTTTAGTCTTGGTGAACTAAAACTACTAAAATGAACAATTCATTCTTCACATCAGCATTATGTAAGTTTTAAAATCACTTTTAAGTCAAATAGACATATTAGAAAAATGACTATTCACTGAAATGCTACTTTATAAAGCCTAAATATCTTGTCAATTAGCATCACTTAATTGCTGGCTGGGTCATCCTTTCGCAAATAAATCAATTTGTGGTGGGGTTGGAGCAATTCTTTACAAGAATTGGGGGGGGGGGGGGGGGGGGAAGATTCTTACCCCTTTTAAAAACATTTCCCCAATAACACCTGTGGCTCTTTCTCCAACTTGGAGGGTCCAATTCTGAAATCGGTAAGGCTGAAGGCCTAAAAAGACTATAACTGCCTTAATATGCCACCCTGAGACCCAGTGATATTATTGAGAGGTTACCAACTAATTAAGCAACCACAGCACAGGTTTCAGTCATGCAACTCAGGCAGAAATCCCACCCAAAGGAAACTTAAGGAATAAAATACAAGAAAGCAAAGCAAAGAAATCTGGCAACAAACTTACACATATACAGTCACTGGAGCTAATATTTTGCTGGGCCTGGGTTAATTGCAGACTAATGTAGGAGATGCACAGCCTACAACAGCACACACAAAATTACACCACAAACCCACTACAAGCAGTACCACAAACTAGTTTTGTCCACAACCAGAAGACTAGGAGCTAGCTCCAGTATGGGTAGGTATAGGAACCTAACAAAGAGAGACACCCTGGCTACATGCTAGGGAGCTACTACCACTACTGGCAGCACAATTGAATGATTAGTGGCTAACGAGGGGGTGGGGCAATGAAGCCAGGGCACGGCAAACAGGCAGGAAGAGAAGTCAACCTGCAACGTCAGTAGCAACCTGCGACACGGGTAGAGAAAGGAGGTGCAATGATCAACTGTTGCAACTGGCCCGTCTGACGTTTCAGTAGGCCAGAAGATGGCGCCCTTTCCTAGGTTACAGTTGAGCCATGTGCATACTAAAAAATACGCCTTCTCCTAAGTGTTGATAATGTCACTGACTATTTTCGCATCGTCCTTTCCGTCAGTAAAACAATTTGCTCTTCACGGTGTTTCGCTATGTTTTCTTAATTACCGCTCTGCATCTTAGGCTGGTGCATACCCAACATCTAGGCTACCGACATTTACAGCCCTTTTGATGATAGATGTGTAAAGAACATCACAATGACAACAGCACGTTTCAAGTTTGGTTTCTTTACTAAATGTCTGCAAGGAAACGGAACTTGCAAAATCATCTCTCAGTGCGTCTTCTGCACTTTGCGCTTCTATTGACTTCCTTATGTCAAATTAAAATTAACATCAGGGGAACAAATAGCAAACGTCAATGTTTTTAATTGATTGACAGCAAACATATATTTTAATAAATAATATTTTTCGTTTAAATAAAATGCAAACTATGACCGATTTCCGTGCAGATTTGTATTTTCTTTGTCTGCTCTCTTATGCCAGTCTTGAAACGAGTGTGTGGACCAACTTGTGAACTTTTATTATGACGGGTTTTGTTATTTACGCGACCCCTGTAACGTTCTGCGTAACCCACCTTATGCTATGCTAGTTTCGCAGTAGTTACTGTGTACTATTCTGTTCAGAGTGTGTTTTCCCACAATAACATATTTTAAGAGAATATCTGTTCTTGATATATATTGTCTGGTTATACGCTGTTGTTTAGAAAAGGTAAGTGTCGATATAAGTTCAATTTTCACATATAGTTCAACGGTTTTCCCTTTAGCAAAGTTGAGAGTTAACGTTAGCGAACAAACTAGTATTAAAACACTAGCATAAAATAAAATTACGTTAGTAGACAAATTAGATAACAGTTGCTATAAGATGTCAAAGGTAACGTCCAATTTTTTCATAAGTAATTTAGATTATTTGGATGCTAAGTGGTCCATGAGTTGTCTGATTTTGCGTGTGAGCATGTGGGTATTTTGTCAACTGTTATGCCAACGCTGGGCCATTAAAGATATAATAATAATAATAATAATAATATTATAATAATATTATATAATATATTATTTATGATTATTTCGTTGAATACAGCGCATGTTGACTTTGCGTAACAACATAACGTTTACATTATGTTAACGTTGTCCAATAGATCTACAGGCTGGTCTAACATTACACTAGATAGCCAGTTGTAATCCAGTTTCGATTAAACAACAACGAGGTCTAACGTTATAACACGGAACAAACATGAATCAGGTCAGTGTTGGAGACACTCCATAAACCAACGTTCTAATGTATGAATAATTGGCTTCAAGGCAACCATGGTTTGTTCAGACCGTCCATCCACATCTGGGTCCGCCTGTAGGTTATGGTTGGAAGGTATTTGTCTAATGTCACCCGTTTCAGTCGTCCTGTATTGCGTTAAGTTTGCTGTCAGTGAAAGATATCGAGTTCGTCTCTGGAAATACTTTTGGCAATGTTCCTACATTGAAAAACTACGGCAATTTGCTCTTCTATGGGAAGTGGTGGGTTGAGCAACAGTGCTTGTATTTTCCAGTTTGTTGGCTAATATGAGCAATGTTATAATCTAGAGGGACATAACTGGAGGTGTGTGGCGTGGAGGGTTGTTTTTTGTTCCGACAACATGTTCCAGTCATAAGCCTGCAAGTTGATTAATTTGTATTGGATGTGCAGGCTTTATCTGCAGGATATGAGTATTAAAGGTGCACTAAGCGATGTGACACGTTTTTAGGACTAAAACATGTGTTGTTACATACAGCAAACATCTCCTCACAATCTGCTAGCTGCCTGTCCCCTGAACACACTGTAAAAAAACGCGGTCTCTGTTGACAGCCCAGGCTCCACAAACGGCAACATAACACAGTGGGCAAACCTAGCATAACAAACGAAAACGAAACATAACAGTGTTCCAGCCAATAAACGACAAGGTTCATGAGTCTTTCGGGAGGCATGGGAGGGAGGGGTAGGAGTAAGCTAACTTATAACGCTTGAACCCTCTCTGGAGCTATCGTCCGTTTTGTTTGACAATACTTCGAACGTCAACAAGAAGTGACGTGAAACAGCATCGCTTAGAGCGCCTTTAAGTAATGTAGTTCTATTTGACCCCTTACCCCAATAGGAACACGTACACGTTAACCGAACACCTTACATACTCGGCATTAGTTATATTTGAAGTAATTTAATTTTACACACCAGACCAACAAGCGGCATATTTTCTGTGCTTTTCTGTGTTAGGTTCTCGGTCCTGACGTTCTCAGTCCTGACGTTATGGTTTGAGTGGTATTATGAGTAAAAATCAGATTGAAAAAAATTTCAGTAGATTGCAGTGTTCTCGAGAGAGTACATTTATACACAAGTGTAGATCACACCAGCTCTTTTAAAACCAATAACAACGGGTTACATGTTTCCTCACATCCAGGGTTGTCAGATTTGCGGTTGGACGAGATTATTTGAAAATTCGCCTACTAATATTTTATTCTCTGCATATTCTGTCGGCGATGACGTTATCCAAGACTGCTTTGCTTATCTTTCATAATGCCGAACATCGAGGCGTTTAGATCCTATTGGTTTTTATGTCGATTTTGGATTCTCTTATTGGATGTATTGTGTCACAGTGTGCTGTCTGATTGGACAGTCTCTGACAAACGCAGAGGGTAGTTGGCTACGTGAAGCGTCAACCATACGGTTTCCTTCCTCTTTTTGAAGAGCTTTCGCCGTGAAACGCCAGTCGTGTTGCGGGGCGCGGTCCAATAACTGTTAAACTAGAAGCAAGCTTGTGACGTTAGCTTCTAGTCATCGGATCAGTTTTATCTCCCTTTAAGATACTGTATTCAAGATTAATGAATATTTCTTTTATAATTTGTAGGTTCCCTGCTCTGACCTTTATGTGAGGATTTAGCCGCAGGGGAACGGGTCACAGACGGGAGGAGAGACTCGGAGCAACTGACTGCAGGATCCCGATAGCTGAGCTTCTATTCGGAGTCTTTGTGTTAATTCCCCGACGATAGGGAAATAATCATTCGGGAACAGAGGTAAACGGCGTCAACTATCTGCACCCCAGGCTGTGCTCAACATTAAATTCACCAAACAATGGAAGCAATTGCTAAATACGATTTCAAAGCAACTGCAGAGGACGAACTAAGTTTCAAACGGGGGGAAATCCTAAAGGTAAACATCGCCATTTTTATTTATTTTACACGTGCTGTGTGTTGGAATTGTAACTGTGGTAAAGTTTAGGTTTTGCCTGGCTTGCCTTTAGTGTACATGTGGTGTATGTTTCATTCCGAACTATGTTGCATCATGCATTACCCTTTCACTCTTAGTGGATAGTGTTTACTGTTACTGTTATATACTCTGGCAGACTTCTGGGCTCTGATTGATATGCAAGGATGCTGTCGAAACATTTCTTTGGCAGGAGCCACAAATGATGCCAAGTGTTGCTAAATATCATGGCCTACATTAAGGCATGTTTTACCAAAATCTCTTGAAATGTCGAGAACTCATAATAGTCGAGAACTCAAAATAGTGACACTGATAGCACTGCCGATGTAGCCTTTAATGACAATAGCTAGTGGAATGGTATAATTTGTTAGTCATATTGTTAATCCGTCATCATATTGCTGTTTTTAGGGACGTAAGATCACATTTTTGAGAGACTTGCATTTGCTTTCTCCAACAAGACTTTGACAATACTGCCATGTCGGTGCAGTACTTATAAGCTAAATGCGTCTATAGATACAAATATGTTTGATGTTTACCCTTGACCCAGGTCTATATATTCTTAACCATAAAGTGGATGCTGCATTACAGCAGTGATGTAGGCCTGTAGAATGTTTTCCCTTCTGCATTTGTTGGAGTGGCTCAAGACCTCACTGCCTTTTTTTTTAAACTTCAAATACCACTGGGCCACCTGAGCGTCAAAACCTTTTTCATCAAAAGAACAAGGGGAGAAATCCACGTTCTCATATTTTAACCAGATGAGATTACAAGAGACCAGGATAATATAATTTGTCATCTAGTTCCACCGCATTGAGGTTTAATCATAGTTGTCATAATCTCCTCAGATGAACATGGGTGCTTGCTTTTATACCAAGCTTACAGGGTCAGATTAATTTAGTGAGCTCTGTTCATTATTGGTGGTGTTTTTGTATATTAGATGTTTGTATATAATTTGACAAATTGTATAGATTTAGCCAATACCGTTCCATTCACATAGATCTTTGCAACTATAAAGCTTATTTGAAATTACTTCTTGATACCTTTTTTAGTTTATTAAATATTAGTCTGAAGAATCGGCTAGTTAAATTTAGTATGAGAGAGTGCGGGACAGTTTTTTCTGTTGAACTGTTTGTTAATGGTAAAGAGAGAAATTATATTACAGCAAAAGGGGACATTAAAAAGCAGTGACCTCTGCCATAGTTATTCTGCCTTGTATCACTGTTTTTGTCAAAACAGGCTAGTGAGATTTTTTTTTTTTTAACAACAGGTGCACCATGTCATGCAGGTTTGATGAGCTTGTGCACTGAGAAGGCCTCTTAAATTTAAGGAGCATTAAATTAGTGTAATCTGTTTTAACTATTACTTTATGGTTTCAGATTGAAAGGGATTACCAGGCTTATAAAAGATGTCATGACTACCCCTTGATTATAGGAGTCTTGAGACACAGATGACAAGCCAGATGATGACATCAAAATGTATGGTCTGTCTATGACCAGGCTCAGTCTATAGTACAGGATAAGTGGTCTTTGTGCTGTCCTGATAAGCCACTGCCAGGATACATCTAGACAACTCTTTAGAAGGATAGAGAGATGTGATTGCTTTAACCAAACCTGTGAGAACAGCTACTGATATTCTATGGTTGGTTTCTATACATATCTACATAGCAGAACCATTTGCTACATCTAGATTTCTTTGCTAAGACTCACAAGACGTTTTTTACAAACTTTTGCTTGTTTCTAAGGTGATTTCTTCATGTGCCACGAGTGATGTATGTGTTAGGCACAATATTACATGTCCTGCAAAAGCTTGGGTCATACACAGGCTTTGTTGTATTTGTTGTTAAATCTAAGTGGGTGGTAACCTTTTTATTTGGAACCACTTGAATCCTGACATGGGCCTCAGAACACTTACCCAACAGTCACACTAGCTTCAAAATCAGACAGAAGGTATTGCTACTTTATAACAAGGCTGTGATTTGTCTGTAGGTGGTTGCTATCTTGCTAACGCTAGTAGGTGGTTGGTATATACATCATATATCATTAGTTAGTTCCGCCTTCATTAATTTATTTTTGCTCAAGTTCGGTTTCAAGGTACCATGTCGGGCATTCCTTCACTTGTAATAATTGTTGCCTACAATAGGTATAGAATAGACTTTTAATCTTTAATCTTCTAATCTGGCCTCACCCACCTGGGAAACTGTCATATGTTGTTGTCACACTCACTATCGTTTAAAATGAGTAGAGATCTGTTGCTTTGTAGTCCTCTCTACAAGGGCTAAGGCTTCTGCCTCAGCAAAGCTGTGCTGTTGCATGCTAACCACACACGGAGGAAGTGAGTAACGGAGGAGTAACTCAGACAGCTGTCTTCTGTGCTTTACATCAATTTTTGCTTTCTTTCTTGCTTTTAAGCCGGGGTGACGCTTTAGCCGGCTAATGATGTCCCCTTGTTTACTAAGGTTACTATATAACAGGGTGGTCTCATTACGGGCCAGTTTTAAATGAATAGGATGTGCCAGAATATACATGCTTTTAACGGGACCATCCGTACTGATTTGAACACAGGCAGACGACAGTTTTCTCAGCTGTTCAAGCGATTCATAACATGTAAGACTGATAAAGTAAGGATCACATGTAATGCTAACTGAAGTTAGCAGCCCCCGCTGTTTGCCCTCCTGTCATGTCCCCGTCACTCAGTGTCCTCTCGCCTGTCAGCTCTCCAGCTGTGTCACCTGATGCCTGCAGCAAACAGCCAATGCATATTTAAGCATATGTTTTTGGATGGGCGTTTGTTTGTTTTGGTCTTGTGCTGTGGGGACAAAAAACTGTGGACTCGGAGCAAGCCGCATGGCAATGCTCAGTACCACCACTGACCATATTGCCTTGCTGCGAAGATGAGAGTTTTGTGTCTTAGCTGTGAGGATTAAAATGCCAGAAGAAAATATAACTTTTTGGTGACCAAAGAACCACCAAACCACAAACCACAGAGGCCTGACGAACTTGTCACTGCGCTAGGTGTTTTTGACAGTTTTTTTTGACCGATGTCCACAACCTAAAAAAATCCACCCCCATGTGTTGGTTGGCTAATCAAGTTTCGCAAAATCTGCTTGGGTATAAACTCGAAATCAATATGATGATGTGATCAACGAGGATATGATCAACTTGAGAGAGGCATCAACCAGTAGAAGCATTTTAAAGATGCCTTTCTTTTGATCAATGTTTTTTGCCCCTTAACATTTTTCAGCATCACCTTTTCCTACCACTCCGCCCCTACAATCAGGATCTTTCTTTAGCGGTGCTGAAGTAGGGTCCAGATTCATGGAAGTGCCCTTGCACCTATTCCCTTATTTCCATGTCAGCAGGGCTCGTGTCAAGACAGGACGGGGCTGCAGTGGCGTTACGTCGGTCAGTTCTTACGGCAGGAATTTCCCCGGTGTTAAGAGATGTTGGTAAACTCTACAAAACGAGTCGCTGTGACCAAACAACAAATGTGTGTCCAAGTTGCTTAGCACTCTTCTGGTCTATGCCCTTATCTCTCAGAAATAAGCTTGTTGGGGTTCACTGGAGAAGCTTAGCTATTATACTGTCCTAAATATCGATATGTCTTTTTTCCTGGCTGATTTTCAGGTCTTATGACACTTTTTTGTCAAAAGTTACCTTAACATATTTACCCTTAACTGTATTTAGAGGTTCCTTGTCATCACTTTCGGGCACATTTATTGGTGACGTGTTCTATGCTGTGACTGAAAAGTAAAATAATTAGTGCACATGTACCGCACACAAAGCAGACAGATATGTCCTGTCCCCCTTATGAACATGTCCTCCAGTTAACCCTTGTTGATGAATCTCTGACTGGGATTGGTAGGGGACCCTGTTGTCTCCACATATGCTTTTTCTTTGCACTCTACCTAGAAGGCTTAGGACGCTGACTGATTTCACAGAATTAATGCAATTTGCCCCCTCCTAACTGATTTCTTCCCTAGGGAAGATTACCAGCGGCTTATGCGTGTTTGATTGCCGCATTTGAGGAGCACGGCCAGAGGATTAGGAGGCCAGTTTTCCTCAGAATGGATGGCAGGCACTAACGCCCAATCTGATTTGGCCCTCACAATCCAATAGGTGTCTAAATGAGGAGCTGCCGACGGGTCCTTGGAGATCATCTCATTCCTCTAATACAATCACAGTGGTGCGTCAGAGAGGGGTTGAGAGAAGTAAAGGGAGAAATTGGCCCCCAAACTGTGAATATGACTTGAATGAGAATTCCCCCCCTACCCCACCCCCCCCCCCCCCCCCCCACACACACTTTTTTTTTTTCCCTCTTTGAACTATTAATGGCTTCTATCCGCCTGCTCCCCAAGGGATTGAAATTCCGCAAGGAAGTCATCTTAAATATTTCACGGAATGAGAGGGAATTTTGAGGGCGCAAGGGTGAATCAGTGTGCACGTGGTGACGACAGTGGAACCCCGCAGGCAAGAAAAAGAGGATGATTTTCGTTACTTCTCTGTATTTCCATCATTACACAGGCAAACCATCTCCCTCCTTCTCTCCCCTCCTCATCCCACATCCACCTCCCCTACACATAACACACAGACACAATGCGGAACTGCTAGCTTCAAAACTTACTGATTACCTGTGGTCTGATTCAACTTGGAATCTGCGGTTGGGTAAAGGTCAACGCTTGAAGCTGAGCTGATGGAGCTGATGATGCGGGTGTCAGAGCTCTAGTCCTGTGGCACTGCCACTCTGAGCTTGTGAGTGCCAGCTCAGCCGGCATGCTGGCTGACATTTCTGATTACACCCGTTTGGTTTAACACGTTTGTCTGTAGGCCAGACGGGCAGTTTAGGCAATGCTTTGCTAAGCTTCACTGTGACCATACTAATGCAACCTTGTTTGCATTGCATAGTCTTTGTTCCTCTTATATGTTAGAACGCAAGCCAAAATCTGTAACTTGGTTGTAGGTTTCTTCCCTCTTATTGTTGACACTTTAGCATCATTGAGAGAGCTGGGTATGTGTGTGGTGACAATGGGTGTCACTGAAGGCCACCCTCTTTTGTTTCATAATGCTGGATAGTAGCCCTAAGCCTTTTGTTGATTCTTGTACTTGTGTCAGTGGATTTTATATCCAAGAATAGAAAGGGCTTTTATAATCCCGTCAGCCAAATGGACTTGCATTAAAGATCTTTATGAAGAGCCTCTTAAAACATCATCGCTATGATGGGGTGGCCTCAAGTCAGAATAAAGCCTCATCTGCTGTCATGATATAAACTCAGCCCTGATATAAATATGGCACTTTTATGCTAAGTCTTGTGTTTTTGAACTGGCGTAACAGGAAATGTGTTGTGTTAATGTTGTTTTTTTTACTACTATTTTATCTATGGCTTAATGGCCTCTGAAAGAAAGGGGTTTTTAAGTGCGTGCGTGTCTGTGTGTGTGTGATGCATCAAACCTATTCCTCAGCCTGAAGCCACACTGATGTCGGCCTACATTGATCATGACCACTGTATTTTCTTTGTGTGTAGAAAAGATAATCTCAGGGCTGCCCCACCCATAAGGTTGTTGATGTTGTTGCCGATCTCTACCCTGTTCTGTATTACAGTTGCATGTTTGTGTTCCACGCAATGCACACAGATTCCACATTCTGACACTCTCGTTTTATCCAGCACAGTTTGTTTGCAACCATGTTAGCCTCACTGCTCTAATGGTAGAAATCTACTGTCAAGTTTATTTATCACTTCTGGAAGGTGCTTAGTGGAAACCGAAGGGTGAAAAGACCCAGTGGGAAACACACACACACACACACACACACACACACACACACACACCTCGTGACTTCAAGTCAAAGTGCTGAAGAAAAGCAGAAGGGCTGCATAATGAAACCTACGCTAACCAACATGCCTGCATGTGCCTACCCATCCAGAGCCCGTCCTCTTGTGCACTGAACCCACAAGCCCACACTGGTGTGTGTCTGTGCCCACCCACCCTCCTGTTCCTCCCACGGTCTCACTCTAGCGTGAGACGCAGGCAGACTGACTCCTGTTCGCCTTCTCTTTCTTTCTCTCCCTCTCACTTCTCACCATCTCTTTCTCCCTTTCTTTACATCTCTCTCTGTGTCTTTCTGTCTTCTCTGTTGGCTTCGCTACTGACCTCAGGAGCCCTCGGGCCTCACGCTGAGTCGGCTCTCCGGCTCTCCTCTATAATTCACAAGCCGCAGGCAGCCAGATCATATTGGATGCAAGGCGTACGGGGGTGGGTTTGGGGTATGGGGTGCTGGCTCCTCAGAATAGCACGCAAGACTCGAGACAGACTAGCTGTTCTCAGCAGTCACACTTTTGCTTCTAAAGAGAAGGGAACCTTGGCTGCTACACTGGTCACCAGTTGGGTAGGCAAAGAAGCATGGCTCGCTGTGTCTAATTAGTGATCACTACAACACCCCCACCCCCCCTCAACACACACACATCCTCTTCTGTTCTGATTTGTTAGACCTAGTCAGCAGAAGGTGGTGGAATCACAGTTCCCTGTTTTTTTTTGTTTTTTTTTTGCACACGCAGGCCCTGTGCTATACTATGCTATGTTGTGCACTAATCACAGGTTGCATGCTCACACATGCAAATGTACACACAGAGGCTTCTTATGCTCACTTGCATGGCAAAACTCCTGTCAGCAGATCTTTGAACTGTGCCTGTACAGACAGAGCGGTCTCACACACATAAACACACACACTCACACACAGACCTCTCCCTCTTCTCCTCCGTTGCCCTTCCTGGTAGCATGTTTGATTGGCTGCTTGTGTCAGGTGCTCCACACTTTAACCCTTTCCTGTACTCTCTGGTAGTTTGCTGCATTGCTCTGGTGTGCACTCTTCTGCCTGCGCGTAGCACAGCTTACAGCTGGCTGGCAGGCGGATGTGTACGAAGCATTTGAAGCTCAGCCGAGGCTGTGGCAGGACAGTCTGCCGTGGCTCGCTCTCGCCTCAACCCCCAGGAGGCCCAACATTATTTTAGAGCTTTGTTGCGTAAGCACTCGAGCACTTCCTCTTAAGCAGCCCTGTTCTAGTGGATCAGAAGTCAAGTGGGTCCGATCGTGGGGTTGGAAGGGAGGGGTGGGGGGGGTGCATAGGGTTATTAAGAGTGTGCTGCTTTCTGTTTTTTTTTTTTTTGCTCTCCTCCACTATTCTGTTCTCACTTCCTGTTCTCTGCCTCGTCCACCCCCAACAGTTTCCTGTCTCCTGACATCCTAGAGTGCCTCCATTGGTGGAGTAGCATGGCTTAGCATAGAAGAGCAGAGAACCACAATCGGTGCAGGATGGCTTAGGGCTAGCATTAAATAGTGCATGGCAGGGAACAACATGTTGAATGAAGGTTGCACACAGGAATGTAGTAGTCCATGGTTGCATGTAGAAGAACACAGTTGACCTTGTTCTGTTGCACCCTAGAAAATGAAAATGTTTTTAGTATAGGGGACCCAGACCTGATTAATGAGTTATCTTTGGTGGACCCTAGCCAAGGCATGGAGCTGTAAACATGATCGCAGCACTAGTAAATCCACTTGTAGCGAACAAATCGCAACAAAACAGTCCTGCGAGCTTGCTTGAGGATGTTAACCTTTTAATTTTAGACTTTGGCTTTGTTATACCAAACAGACATGCTACCAAAACCTATTCAATGTGGACTGACAATTACCTGATTCTTGCACTAATGGTTTTTTGTGTACAATACACACATCCAGTAATGTCATTATATATAAAATAGACATATTGTACCCTTGTGTGTTGTGCTTGTGATTCACTGTGGCCTTGCCCCCTTTGAAAATGGACGACAGCATCAACCAGTGAGTGTATGCCTACTTTCTTGATTGCTAAAAGGGGGATTATTTGCAATTGTTCAACATAAAGCTGTCTTTGGTCTCTCCCTTGCCCTCCAATAGGCAGATTGCGCTCCTTGGCACTAATTAGAATCTCTCCCCACTACAGAGCTATTGATTAGTTCTCTGTGGACTTCGATCTTTCTGAGGTCTCATCTCCCCCCCTCTTCCGTCCTAAGCTTCTCACTTAAACCTTGGCTTTGGAGGGCAGTCTGGATAAATTGTCCTGGAAATCCATGAGGGTTGTGTTTGTAACGGGAGGAGGGTTTTCTAATACCCATGGAGTTAGAGGTGTTGGGTTTTGTCTCCGGTCTAATTTGGTGTGTGTGTGTGTGTGTGTGTGTGTGTGTGTTTTGTAAATAACATGAATTAGCTTAGTAGTTCTCTTGTCAACTGATTTTTAGAGTAGATGCAGTAATTAAAAGTGGAGGGACAGACGGTTAGCTCAGTGGCTCAGACTGACAAAATCACTGTTTCTCTTTTTGCCGTGTGATTTTTTTTTTTTTTTTTTTTTTTTTCCACAGTTTAGTTTAAACAAATCATATTGTCTGAAAGGCCTCATGTTAACGGGCATATTTACAGTTTCTACTGACTAGTTTAAAACACATCAGGATGGAGATGTCAAGAGGATTTGCTAAGTGGGTCAGACTGATGCACTTTTTTAAGACCAGGCCAAACAGTGCCATGGTAGGCTACTTAATAAAATGACTTTTGGTTCATGTGTTCGCCAAGAGGGAACTGAACTAAATGTGCTCTGTTGGTCACATCCCCTGTACAGCAAGTGAAGAAGCCGAGCAAAGAATGTTCTTGAGGAGATTAGAATCAGATGAAACATTGCATACCAGGAAAACAGTGCAACTCCCCCCTCCCCTGCCATCGTCACTGCATTAGCCCTTTTCTCTGTTCCTCTGTTTAATGGGGAGTGCTGTTGCATGGCTCGGCCGGTCAGTCTGATCGGCTTCATCAGCTGCCAGCCAGACGGCCTTCCAGACCGCAGTGCAAACGGCAGCTTCCTGTTCCTGGATCCATCCAAGGGAAAAGAACGGCCGTGCTGTAAATATTAGCCTGTATCACAGTAATGGGCTGTAATGGACTCCTAGTACAACAGAACGATGGTTTAATACATGCAGTTCTCTCTCTCTCTCTCTCTCTCTCTCTCTCTCTCTCTCTCTCTCTCT
>JAGFZM010000039.1:1970186-1992163 GCA_017657215.1 Limnothrissa miodon | reverse complement strand
CACACACACACACACAAATTTATTTACAATCTCACTCACCCATACAGAACAAAATCACAACCACACATACACAAAATCGAAAACTTGCAGAAACGTTTTCTCTGTAATAGACGGATAACATGCGTAATTTCACTGCAATTTTACACCCCTAATACTTGTAGATATGTGACAAATACATTTCCTTGATTCCTTAATTCTGTGTGTCCAGCTCTGCTGAGATGCCCAACTGCCACCCTTACTCCTGCTTACACCACACCACTCCTACTTGCACTGGCACGTGGCTGTTCAGAAGAACCCTCCCAATTGTTTGTGTGTGTGTGTGTCCATCCAGTCATTGTATTTCCATCTGTCTCTGTCGCCAGTCCTTTTATTTTGTTACCCTGAGCCTTTGTGTCGGCCCTCACAAGACCCATCTATCTTTTTGTTGCTCCTGTCTGTCCTGTCCTCTCTGTCTCTGCCCAGCTGTCAACTCCATGCACAGTGGACACTGGACATTAGTGCCAGGCCTAGGCTCACTACACACACACACATGGGTTGTGAGACTTTCTGTGTTATGTGAACAGAGGTCTTGTTGGGAGCATGCAATACCCATTCTCTTTGTTGCCACATTAAAGCTTAGGCCTCCATCCGCATGTCTGTTTCTGATTGCGACCTCTGTTAACCCCTGAAGCTGCTCCAGTGGAACGGGCGGGAGGAGCAGGCCGGCCTGAGGCTTAGACTGGCTCCCTAATGTATTGATGATGCTCAAATGTCCCTTTCTCTTCCTCTGGTCTTATCCCCATCTCTCTCTCTCTCTCTCTCTCTCTCTCTCTCTCTCTCTCTGTGTCTCTCTCATATATATATATATATATATATATTTATGAGTGAGAGAGTGCCAGTTTTATTTGTCTCTATACAGAGTTGCAAAGGCAGGCCGGGGGTCTACTATCAGTGAAGCCAGGCTTGGACATTTAAGGGAGCTGTTGAATGGGGACAGAGATAATAGCAGGCCGAAAAAGAGAAGGGGGGGGGGGCTTTTGTATGCAACCCTGGCAGATTAATTCATGCTCTCCCATAATCCGGCTGCAGCTGTGAGGTCGGCTCCCGCTGAGTCCCTCGTAGGATTGAGCTGCCCGGCAGACACGTGGATGCAGCCTTCACCCCACCCCCACTGCATCATGCAACATGGGTGCTGTCACAGGGCCTGTTTCTTCCCTCATCTCGTGTGTGACACCCCCCACCCCCCCTCCCCATGGCCAACACAACAAGTCAGACTATTTCTTGTTTTATCTTTATGTACACTTTTCATGCATCCGCCTTAAGCTGTTGTGCGTGTGCGTGTGTGTGTGTGTGTTTTTAATATATGTGCATTGCTTCTTGTTCATATTGGGTTCCTTCCTGGGCTTTGTCGGAGTTTCACCACCTACCATTCTTTGCAGCTGGTGTTAGAATTACACCTTCTACCATTCTATGCAATCATTGTCTTTAGGGCTGTGTGATTTTTTTTTTTTTTTTTTTCACAATAAAAAATCACAAGCACCAAATATGTCCCATTAATATGCATATTTGTATACAATGTCTAATTAAAAATAGAAAATGAACTACTCTATAATCAGCATATTTTTATTAAAGAGAATATCTTGTTGCGTTGAACCGCAAACACAGTGTAGCTAACAAACAAGTCTATGCATTAAGTCTATGCAGTTACAAAAAAAAAAATTGCATGCCTCTGCGATTTTGAAATTTCAATTTTCAAAATTGCGACTATATTGAAAATGCGATTAATTGTCCAGCCCTAATTGTCTGTCTGAGGCTCTCTAAGGGTGCTTTTACACTGGGTCAGTTTAACTGGACCCGAGTCTGATTACTCCCCCAGACCCCTACCACAGTTGGTCTCTGTTCACATTACACGTTTGTCTCAGCACCCTGGTCCGTTTGTCATAAGCAGACACAAGCTTCCAGAGTATCTCGTGTCAAAACGATGATAAAAAGTAAAGATTCTTTACATTCTTTAAAATGTTTGCTTAGCAACCTACTTCAGCGTTCTAGCGAACCGTACCCCAGACCACCTCTTTCAGGTGGACTCGGGTCCGGACCCGTGTCCGCACCCAGGTTCGGTACGGTTGCGTTCACATTATCAAAAAGAACCGAACCATCGGACCAAACGAACCCGGGTCAGGTCCAAGGGACCTTGTGTGAACGCACCCTAACATTTGGGATGCCACTGCGTTTGGCCATCCCTGAGGAAAGTAGTTATGTAACAGGTGAAAAGAATGATGTGCACCTGTGCGCTGGACTCTGCATCTTGGCGCCCCCTCGCCCTATGCTTCCTTGTGCTGTGCAGCAGCTGTGAGGGAGATTACCGTGCAGACGTCAGACTTCTCCAGTGCTAACCCACTGATTAAAAGACGAGGAATAATTAAAAATTTTGCCAAATCCCTCAAGATGCCGTACTCTATACAGGAAGTGTGAGCGGGCACAATGCTGTGTGTGTGTGTGTGTGTGTCTCCACAATATGAGGAGATGCAGAAAATATGTTTTTTTCAGTTGTAGATTGTAAGGTGGCAGTTGATGCGCTGGATGTTTTGCACAGAATGATGGGGAAGACGGAGGGATTAGAGCCAGACAAGCCAGACTGAAACTTTAAAATGTATAGTTTTTCTTTGACAGATGCACAGAGCTCAATCCAAGCGGCGGAATCAGCAGTTGTCTTTTCAAACAGCCTCTGCACACAATTGCAGCCTGATAAGCTACCTCTAGGGTCACAATAAGCGAGACATTACAAGGATGTGATTAGTCCAACCAAACCATGGAGAACGGCTATCGAGGCCTTATGATTCATTGACAGACGCACCTGCATAGCAAAACAGTTTGCTATCACTATGTTTGGACCCCAAGTCCTGTCTCTTTATGTTGGAAAGGTGTTTCACTTGAGAGAAAACGATACACAAAATTATGTGACTTTGGTAGTTTCTGGAAATTGCACCCCCCGCATACCTTAAAAAAAAAAAAAAAAAAAAAAAAAGACATGCATCCTGTTTGTGTTTGTGCTTCACTCTAATGCTTTACTCCCTATGTAGTTGTTTTGTACTTGGCAGTAGGGGTGGGCGATATAGTCAAAAATTTATATTGCAATATATTTTGAACCATAGACAGTAGATGATGTATATCACGGTATACTTTGGTATGTAACTTACAGCATAACAGTTTCTTAATGGTTACCATAGCATAAAGTCAATATGTACAACAGTTGTTTAGTCATCGTTCGGAGGTGTTTATATTGGACTCTCAAATTCACACAGAGGTAAACTGGTAAGCTGCATTTGTGTCAGGCAATTGCTGTTCAATTTATAGGCTCTTACACAGTTTTGTTGTAAGAATGAAAAGGTGCTATCAATAAGGTGAAGCTACAGGTCAACATTTTTCACATGGTTGTGGAGACGCAATGAGCCTATCACGATATGCCGATATGACCCAAAATCTCTATCATTGGCCAAACGCATATTGCATACGCTATATATCGTCTATATTGCCCACCCCTACTTGGCAGATTTCTTAGAAAGAGCTGTGTGTGCTTGTGTGTGCATGATTGTCAATAATCTGCTCTGCTGGAGCATCAGAGAGGGCCGTTATCTTCCTTTCCAGCTAACGTCTGCGCTGCGTGGCTGCTAACCGCCTAATGTGATAAAGGATTGAAAGGCAAAAAGTTGGCCACTGAAACAAACCTGCCTTTCTTCTTGTGCCCCCCTCGCCACCCACTGAAAACCGTCCTTGCTCTGAGTAGCCGTTGGAGGTGAATAGGCATCATTCTCTTGATAGAGGGGTGTTTATCCATCAAGCCACACTTCTATGTGAGTTGCTTTGAGGCAAGAGCTAGTCACATGGCTCCTGGGTCAAACAAGTTTCAGTTAGTCGCAGCTTGCTTAGCCTAATGTTTGTATTAGTATTCAATTCTGGATCTACAATGTATATTATCTGAAGCACAATTGAGAGGTGACCCAAAATTTTTATCTGTCTTCCAAGGCAGCTTATTTCTGCTTGGCTAGAAATGGGGAATGGGGAGAGCAATAGAACGCGCAAAGCTGCGCTTTGAATCATTTAATATGGAAATTTAATGGCAACGCTGAAATGGTACATTCTATCTGTGTTGCCTGCACAACGACTGAAGATGGAGCTCTGAAATGGGACCGGTTTCAATCGAACTGAGAGTAGCACCCTCCTACATTCTGTCTGCCTAATAGTAGTGGGCAGACTGAAAGCGTACAATACAGACAGTCTGTCTTTCCCAAGTGCCTGTCCCATATATGTAGTATGCCACTTCTTCAGGTTGTAATCCACAGTTATCTTGTCCTAAAATCTGGTCTCTGAAATGGTGCTTTTGGGTAGCCTCTTCCCTTGCAGATGTACGTGGATAGCACTTTACTAAGTTTATGGTAATTCCAAACAACATTTTTTTTTGTTGTTTTGATGGGTCAATAAAGATTATGGCAACAATGAATTACTGTGTTATAGAGGATTGCTATTGAATCTTTTCATTGTAATAGGGAACACTATAGTGATACTAAGACAAACACAAAAGTAATATTTTACACAATATTTTGCCAGGATTATGTTAATTAGAACAACTAAATCCACAATCCCAGTTCTTTAAACACGCAGCCTAAAATAGTAATCAAAACCCACCCTGAAACTTTTTCATCATTTACCATTTTGGTTAGTTAAACAGCCATTTAATCAATGAATTGCTGACTTGTCTGCTGCAGCCTACAGAGCAATGTTTGTTACAGTTTAGCCATTATCTGTTGTGCGCAGGCAGGGTGGAAATGCAATGAAGCTGACAAGGGGAGGGGTGTCAAAACGAGTGTGTGCACCTAGTATGCTCACACATGCACAGCTTGGTTCCATTATTAGGTATAATTCCAAGAAGACTTTAACCAGTCTGTTTTCATGGTCTTAAGTATACTTGCACTGAAAAAAATCCAGTTATTCATCAAAGTGCAATTGTTTCCAACTTTGTTGGAAATGGACTCCAAGCAATGCTGTTTATGCCAACTATAAGACAAATTCGGTTCGCTATATCTACACGTTTCCATGGTCTATAGGTCTAAAATTCTGAAAGTGTAGGTAAGCAATCAAAAAAACCCTCACACCCATGACCTTGGCATTTATATAGATAAAATCCTATTTCCCCTGTGACCCATGAGAATCGAGTGAAGTCAGTCACCTTTTAGTCTCTAGTTGTGTTGTGTGTGGTGACTGCCATGTGAAAAACGGGTTGGCTGCTTTTGCTGCTCCTTCTGCATTTGCGACAATTTGGCTGTTGGGTGCAAGGCAAGCTATTGTCAGCAGCGTTTGTGTGCGTGTACAGCGTTAATGCACTGACTCTGTGTGGTATGTGTACTGTGTGCTTCATCGTAGGTAGGTGGCAGGGGATTTTGTGTTTTTGTGTGGTTGGATGAAATGGTTGCAGAGCACGCTGCAGGCAGCATGAAATCCAGAAACGTATATTAAGACTGTTTTTGAGAACAAATGTTTCCTGTAATCGTCTGAAGAAAATATGAGGAAGTGATGTCAATGTTTTAACAGGCTATTTTCAGTTGTGCCAGAAATGGCTTCAAATTGAATGAGAGTGAGTCAGGCTGCTGATCATTTGTCTAATTGTACGTCGGGTAAAGATCACAGGTAGTCATTAATATCAGTCAAATCAATCTGTAGAGTCAACTGGAAAGGGCATGTCCCAGGAAGCTTATGTTTTCTGCTTCTAATGTCCTTCACCCTCGCCATTAACAAAACAAAACTTTTCCTTCCCTCTATAAAGTCAGATTACACTAAGGTGGCTCTAATTAAATTTGGCTTGATCACAATGGCAATTTGTAGGCCTACTGCAACATTTTACCAGTGCGGGTAAGTTTGATCAGGATAAGGATCTCTAAATGTACTAGAGCGCTGCTGCTTTTGACTAATCAGCCATCTTAGAAAATTAAGATTGCTATTTAAGGCTCTTAAAAAATATATATTTTTTTGTTATTGCTCTAAAAAAAATTTTTTTAATCTAGTTTATAATGAAAGCATGTTGCATTTTTTTTTCACAATATGTATGAATCATCGCGTACATCGATGTAACAGAATGCAAAAACATATAGAGATCAAATTGTCCAGACATATTGCATCTTTTTAAAATGTAGACTACCCCTCAAGGGTCCTCCATCCAAATCACACTCTGCTCTACACTCAGTCTAATTCAATAGGGTTTGTGAAATGCCATGTGTGTCACTAGATTCATTACAGATCAAATCTTAAAACGTATCCTGTCACAGTGCTCATCCTCGATGCTATGCCTTGCTGCTGCTGCTTCTGTTGCTCCATCTGCTCAGCTGTGCTGTGCACCTTCTTAGAGACACTGCATCTACTGGGGTGGGGCAGCAGCCTCCTTCCTGCTACTTGTGGGCAGGACAAGCTACAGGAAAATCAAAAGTTCTATGCTGTATCTGCAGTAATAAGCTGCCGTGCTGTGTGGCGGAGCTGATGTGTTTTGTGCTATTGACTTTCAAAGCTGTGTGTGTGTTCACGTATGGCACTACAGAACCTTTGGGTTGTACACAGGAAGGACGTTGCGCACCCTTGTTTCCTCCCCTCTCTTCCCACCTCTCTCTCTTCTCTTCTCCTCTTTTCTCTTCTCCTCTCTTCTCTTCTCTTCTCTAATGTGCTTGTTAATCTACAAATAAAACCCCAACAACAAGTAGAGACGACCCAACATGAGGAGTGGCAAAGACAAAAATCCTCAAGGTTTATTATAACGAATCTGGGAGCTTGAAACGGCGCGTATGCTAAACTCCTGCCGCACACACTCGACATACCTCTGCACCTCTCTCGTGCATTGTGCCTGAGTGTGCATGTGATTGATGGAAGGCATTGGGGTTGGCATAATGTTATTGATTAAAATTATTGTTTTGAAAATGTAGTACAAAATTCTAGACTGTACGGTCATATCTTTGTGGTGGATTTGAATATGTAGATGAAGTTTGCCAGACTCTACCTTTGTGGTGGCTGAGGGAAGCTGTGAGACTAGTGTGGCTAATGTTCTAGTTCAGGTTTGGGTTTGGGAGGCTGTGTTGGGGTTGGGAGGCTGTGTACTTGGTAGCCATGTAGGTTTGTGAAATTATGGCATGGATTTAAAAAAATATATTATTATTTAAAGGGGTCTCCCTTTCCCTTGGAGTATGTGTATTCATGTATGTGTATGAGCATGAGTGTAAGCATGAACACACACACACACACACACACACACGTTGTAATCAGCACTAGTTGTGTTTAAGTGACATGAGGGTTATGTGGGGTAATACACTCACTCTCTCTCACTCACATACACACACAAACGCACACAGAGGCACTGCTGCTGTAATCACCTTTATGCTCTCCCAGCTGGCACAGTTTATATTCATCCCTCAGATTAATTTTCGCTGGGATTATTTTTAGCCCCTCTTACACGTGCGTCTGTCATAACTACCAACAGAAACACAGTAGGGCAATTCCCCTCGATAGTAATCGGATATTGGGGAAATGTGGAAGAGGATGCAGAACGTTCAGGATCACACATCTTCAGATTTGCGAGATCAACCCTTTTGGGGTTTGCTCGAGGGGATTTTTAGTGTTTGATATTGTCTGTAATTTTCCTTAACTTGACGATAACCAATCCTTTTCTTTGTCCTGTTCCTTTCCAGGTATTAAATGAAGAATGTGACCAGAACTGGTACAAAGCAGAGCTAAACGGCAAAGATGGCTTTATTCCCAAGAACTACATCGAGATGAAGGCACATCCGTAAGTACAGAAGCATGGTTTGGATCTCTGACCTGGAATACACCAATACACATGCATGCACATTACGTAAAGGCCTTTGGACCGACAGAAGTAAGGTAGTTGAGCTGATGGTTCTGTAAAACAAAAACCTTTGGACCAACATAAGTAAGGTTGACAAGCTGTGAGTATAATGGACAGGTTTGCTCTGTTACTGCAGGATGGAACTTTTAATGACCTTTGATCCGTAGTTCCATTTACCAGACAAAGGATCTTTTTAGCTATATTCATAATGAAAATATCAGAGATAAAACAATGATGGTGAAATGAATATTTTGAGCAATAGGCAGAGGCTAGAGTCCCTATATTGGCTTTCATCACTTGCTAGTGGTGCATGCTGTAGCCCAGCAACTCAGCCAATGACAACTGGCCTTTGAAGACTGCAGTCTTTGAATGTTACACACAGAAGACACAGAGCTGCCCAGCCTCTGTTATCTGTGGCTTTCTCAGTTTGCATATTATTTAAGAGGGCACAGACATGAGCTGGTTTTGAAAACACCAGCCAGCGATGCAGCGACGAGAAGAATGGGATGGTTTGTTTTCCGAACCCTCCAGGAAGGTTACCTGTGTCGTCATGCACCCAAGGGGCACACAAAGAGGTGAGAATAGGCGACACACAAGCTTACCAATCTACAGAGGAGCGACTGACACATTCAAATGAAAGGGGCAGGTTTTGTGCCGTAAGAAAAGGCCGGGTTGGATTGGTTGTTCCAGTTGTTTGACCTCTCATGTGGAACAGCAGATCACTTAGGATGGCTGAGCATTACAATGCGTTTAAGGTCATACCTCACGCGCACCACGAACGGAAACATAGGAGTGTGTGTGTGTATGTGTGAGTGTGTGTTTCCTCTCATAGTGCACAACCGATTAATTTTAGTCGTTTAGTCATTCACTCGCCCCTTTGCGCGCTCTCTTTTTTCTCTCTCTCTCTCTCTCTCTCTGTCTCTCTCTCTCTCTCTCTCTCTCGTATTTACTCTCTCCCCTGTTTTTTTTTCTCCTCCCTCCCTCTCTCTCTCTAGCATAAATGTGCTGGGGGCCTTTTCAGACTTAATTGAATATTGACTGTGTTGCATCACTGCCAATAGGGGGCTGGATTTGCCAAGCAGACGGGCTGCCCAGTGTCAGGATCAGGGCATCAGTTGGGCCAGCGTTTCCCAGCGTGTGTCTGAAATACTGGGCCAGTGTGCAGTCCGCAGTGCTTCCCCACATACTGCAGCGGCAGTATTGCCAGTGCATTTTTAACTGTGGTGGTTGCAGATGGCCTGCTGCCTCAAAGCTATGATTGATCCCTCTGCCTCGCACTTCAGCCAGGTCCACTTCCCTTGGTTACCACTGAAGCCATGGAATTTACCTGGAGGATGCTGGTGGTGGGATCAGTGCTGTTCACTCTTCTGTGTGTGTCTCTGTGTGTGTGTGTGTGTGTGTGTGTGTGTGTGTTTTGGATAGGTGGTTGGCTGTTTTAGGCAACAATTGAAATTTGAACATTATGGCATCATGGATTATTCGCACTTAACCTAAGGTTTAAATAAATAAATACATAAATAACGCTCCCACCCACACGGCCATGTTTTGTGTTTCACAAAGCTGTGGAGACTAGAAGTTAAAGGTCTGTTTGTCACAACTGTAATAATAGCAATCTGATGGCACTCAACATGTGCCTTTTATCTGTGTAAAAGGTTGGTTGCTGTGCGTGTGTGTCGGTCGGTGTTGTAGACGTTTGGAGTCATTGTGAGCCCAGACTAATGACCGGTAGTGCAAGTACAAGTAGGTGGAGTTTGGCCCAAAGTGTTGCTTACTACTTCCTTATTGGATTTCTTTCTCTCTCCCCCTGTCTTTCTGTTGTCTTTGTCTCACTTTTTTACTCGGGTGTCTCCATGAGGCATAGTGCACTCATTAATTAAAATGTACCCTTATATATCTCTGCCTGTTGTCAAAGTGTTCCAGTGTTCTAATGTAGACTATATGAGCCTTGAGCAGTCTTTAAACAAGACACCCCATCCACCAAGCTAGCTTTTGCACAGCATTATACATGCATCTCCAAAATGCAGTAGTGTATGCGTGAACCATGGGTCGTATTGTCATGTCACGGGACCCAATGACAAGCAATGTGACACTGGTTCTGGGTAACCCCCCACCACCCATGTTCCCGCTGAGGGTCCCCCAGTGACACCAGGCGGCTCCAGGCACGCCAAGCTTCCACTGCATGGCGATGGCTGCCTGCATTGCTGGGAACACAACAATGAGCTGTACCAGAGACAAATCTTAATGTAGTCGCTCCAAAGGAGGGGGAGAAGTTGGCAATTCACAAGAGGTTTGTTAGCAAACTTGCCCGTCACTAACAAGCTAAATGTCTTCTTTAGCCAGCGTAATCTATTTAGTTTAATCTGACTAGCCCATCTGCCTGAAGATATATCTCTTGTTTGTGCTTGCCAACATTCCTTGTGTGAGCTGGAATACATCCTTTCATTCCCTTATATTTTGAGGAAATAAATTGGGTGCAGATATCATTTAAGCATTGCATGCTTTGTTCCTCAAGCAATTGGCAACAGTAGTTTAAGAAAAGCAGTCAAAAGAAGAATAGACCTATGTTGGTATTAAGAATAGCCTTAGAGCACAGTGGAGAAATCGCAACCGTTTTTATTGCTGCTGTGAGGGTTTGGGTAGAGTAGTTTGAAGCTCTCTTAGGGTAGACGGAGTAGTTTGAAGCTCCCTTAAATTCGTTTGGAGATGATGGTACTCTGTCTGCGTCTGTACGGTTGAGAACTGAAACTTTTGGCTCCGCTGATGCAGGCCATCCTTATTAGACCACGGCTGTGGGACATTTGCCTGGCACTAGGCTTCTATTACGTGATTTTGGTCAGTGACTAGCAGGGACAAGATAAATAAATGACATGCTTTAGACTGTTGTGAGTTTGTCAACCATTTTGTTCTGGACTCGCTGTAAACATAACTATGAAAACTAAGAACAACTTTTGATGGCCTTGTTTTTTGGTACTGAATTTAGTGCTGCAACACCATGCACTGAGCAGAGCTTGTTAAAAATATATTTGAGGGGGAAGATGTGCTCATCTCTAGCGATCCTGCTCAGTCGCCCTCCCAGATGTACATGGAGCATCGGTTGGCACTATTTGGTAGGACCACTTGTACCAGTCACAGTACGTACGCCATAGGGTTTGGGCAGTTGACTGCAGACATACTGATGTGATATAAGCGTTGATGGTAGAAGACTCAACCAGAACCCTATTCAAATTCCCTGAGCAAGAATCAGCGTCTCAGGACATTTGCCATTTTGGTGTAGGGGAGAGAGATTGTGTAGAAAAGTGCTGTATGGCTAATGGCTAGTTAGGGGGAAGTGGGACTCAAAGTCTGGTTGGTGTGAAGCCTATATACATGTAGTCTATGTAATCTACCCTCTGGACACTTTTTTGACCTGTATGTGTAAGTGACTAGACTTTGCCCTGACCGAGGCTACAAACCATGAATTCTTTGTATTTGCTAATGTGACCATGGAAATAACCTTGACGTTACTGTTAATTTTGGCAATATTAACAGCCTTGAAAGGAACACTCCGTGTGTGTGTGTGTGTGTGTGTGTCTTAGTATGTGGGTGTGCAGTAAGGTTTATTTTGGCATGTGAATTTGTGTGTGTGTGTGTGCCGTCTGTGTGCACTCTTCCGTGTTCAGGTTAATTGCTCCACCGGCTCTTTTATCAGAAGGAACTGTCCCCAAGGCAGACCATGTTCTACCCACATGAAAGGCACATGCAAACACCGGCCCTCCACTCGGCCCTGGCAGTGGTGCTGGCTTCACCGCCACTCATTTCACCCGCGCCACACCACCTCAGCCAGACCTCCCTTTTTTTTTTTTTTGTATTGAAGCTCTCTTGGGGTTTCCTTGCTCTGTCTGTTTGTCTCCCTTCTTTGCTTGTAATGCCCTTGTCATTTCCTCCTACTTTGATCTTCCTTCAGTCTGGTTTCAATTAATGCGGTTTAAATGTATTTAAAATAAAAAGGCCCTCATCCACTCCTCCTCCCTCACATAAAGTGCTTGACTAACTTGAGCGGGAGATTACTTATTTTGTTACTTATTTAGTTTGTTAGTCATTGCAGCACACCACCAGTTTTACTTCCTTCATGTTCTGTTTCCTGTTGTACCTTATTCTGGCTTGCATTCGATTTACTGCACTGTTTACTTTCATGGTTTCTGTTAAACTGTCTGCCAATTCTGTCAACGCCTAAACACAAAATAGAATCATTCCATTTTGAAGGCTCTAAATCAAAGCTATACCTGCAGAATCCCCCCTGGAGCAGGTGTTAGTTTGTTTTTAAAGCACTGGTGCTGTTTTCGTTGGACTGCTTTACTGTGTGCATTGGAGTACCGTGTGTGCTGTTCTGTGCGGTGCCATCTGAGTCCCTGTGCTGTGTTCTTTTTGTGGTGCCAGGTGGTTCTTTGGCAAGATCCCCCGGGCTCGCGCAGAGGAGATGCTCAACAAACAGAGACATGACGGGGCCTTCCTCATCAGAGAAAGCGAGAGTGCACCAGGAGACTTCTCCCTTTCCGTCAAGTAAGGATCTGCACTTTTCTTGAGACATCTTTTTTAACATGGCATCAAAAAAAGAAATGTCATTTACCATCAGAAATGTGCTTTAGCAAGCAACCAGTTAATAATTTATAATAGCAGAGATGTGTGTAGCACCTGCTTCCTGATAAACCCTGGTCTCCACTTTTGCACTCATGATTCCCCAGAAGCACCTTGAGCCCTTGCCTTCCTCTTTCAATCCCAGCACTTGCACAACATTGACGTAGGCAGATGTGTTTCCTCTTCCGACGCAGCTTGTCTCCTGTCTGCCTCTTAAACTGAGTCACTGTTCCACACACACACACTCGCTCACTAACACAGAAAGACGCACATGCTCACACACTGTTCCTCGGGCCGGCCCTTTGTGCTGGATCCCGTATGCAAATGCCCAGGCTGATAGGCATCTACCTAATTGGCTGTTTGATCGCCCACTCAGCCAAGCACGGTGATTAGCTATCAGGGTGTGTCCCTCTCTCTGTGCCCACCACTGAGGATAAGCAGTCAAGCTGGCGTCAAGAGGGAGTACGGACCCCCGGAAGGGGTGTGGCTGTAGGAACGCCTATCACTCCCTTGCCAGTGTCACCTTGGCTCACCCCACCATGGTGCAGAGAATCATCGTAGACAGCGACATCCGTTCTATCATCACACACACTTTTACCAGACTTCTTCCTGCCCTGCCCTGCCCCGTCCTGCCCTCCCATGACCTCACCTGCCTTTTTTTAAAAGTAAGTCTTCAAAGGCTTTGGGATAAGATCGACATGTCCCAAACAACAACTGACAAGGTTTACTTCTTCCTCTTTCTCTCTCCCTCTTCCCCCCTCCCCCCTCTCTCTTTGTCTCTCGCGCTCTCTCTCTCTCTCTCGCTCTCTCTCTAGGTTTGGAAATGATGTCCAACACTTCAAAGTGTTGCGTGACGGGGCAGGGAAGTACTTCCTGTGGGTGGTGAAGTTCAACTCTCTGAACGAGCTGGTGGACTACCACCGCTCCACTTCTGTGTCGCGGAACCAGCAGATCTTCTTACGGGACATCGAGCAGGTTCCCCAGGTAAGGGAAGAGGTGGGCATTCCTTAAGTATTATTCACACACAGCAGTACACATCACAGACTTAATATTATGGCCATGCACATCAGCATAGACCAGTAGGACTCATTTTGATCTATTGAGCATATTTTTACGTTAATTTTCAGCTATGAAATTCAGCTACGACTGTATAATTTCACCAGAAAACTAATTTAAAAGATAAATAAATAATCCATGAATAGTATAGCACAATAATGCTTAAAAGCTGTTTTCTAAATCACAAAAAAACCCAGGAAGCACTCCCAACCCCAGTATCCTAATTTGTCATTCTTTTCCCCTTTTTTACTTCAACATCCCTTTCCACAGCATCCATCGTATGTGCAGGCACTATTTGACTTCGACCCTCAAGAGGAAGGTGAGCTTGGTTTCCATCGTGGCGACTTCATCCAGGTGCTCGACAACTCCGACCCCAACTGGTGGAAAGGTGCCTGCCATGGTCAGACAGGCATGTTCCCCCGCAACTACGTCGCACCTGTGAACCGGAACATGTAAATAACACACACAACAAGATGACAACAACAACAAAAGAAATGATCCCACCCACAGAACCAACCCTTAATCCTTTTTGTCCCCCCACTTTCACACACACTCAAAAACACACTTAGACACACACTAACACATATACATACCTGCACATCTGGAGAGAAGAATTGGGCAGAAGATCAGAAATCGCAGATGGAAAGAACGAAGGAAGAATGACTAAAATGAGGAGTGGACGAGACCAAGGTGTAGCCTCTCCATAGAAAAGCAAAATGGAAAAAAAAACAGCAACTTAAAAAGATTCCTGAGAATGTGTTTGTTTTTTTGTTTTGTTTTGTTTTTTCCATCTACTTCTTTTTCTGACAACTTCCATGAAAGCTTACTCATTACTGTGCCATCCAAACGTCTGTCTTCAGCTGGAGGGGGATCCAGAATGAACAGAAATCAGTTTCAAAGGTGCATCACAACAGGTTTCCTTTCGCAGTGGAATGCCAAACCTGTGGCTTAGATTCCCTCCGCTGTATGCTATGTTCTGCCACGGTTCTTTTTTTTTGCTTTCTTTCTGTTCTGGGCTTTCCTCTTTTTCTTACTGCATGTTTTACTCACTTTAATGGATTACCAATAAAATCCTAACGCTGTTTTAAGTTAAAAATCATTTCAAAATATATATTAAATGTAAAGATAGAAAAAATTATAATTAAGGAAAAAAACAACAAAAATTGAAAGTTCCACCCGTCCTGTGAATGCAGTAAAAGTTACCTAACACAGGACCATGTCTGCGAAAGCTGTGGGCTATGTGAAGAAATCACTTATTGAGAAAAATCCATTTTTTAAGAATATATATTATATATATTTGTATGTGTTTGTCTGTTTCACCTTACAACTTTTTTAAACATTTTTTTTCTTATAAAAAATTATAAATTATGTTTGTGGATGAGGATCTAGCAGCTCTGGGACGTGCTATCGTCAGTATCATTTTTTGTGCATTATCTGAGAGGGTCAGATAATGAAACACAGATAAAAAATGGCATATTTTATCATCGATGATTCCATTTTTTTTTAATCATTTTTTCTGCTTATATGTACATTTTCTTGTAGTTGGATGAAAGTGTTTTTATTTCCAAGAGAATAAAATGGATGGAAAACTATTAGGAAAGTGCTTGGAGCATTCTGTGGTTGGTCATTTAATGTGAAATTGGACCGGTGGCCAGATTTTTTTTTTTTTAAATGCCAACATATTTATTGCAGCCACTGTCTTCTCATTGCAGAGAATGTAGCTGCCTTGTCGGCAGACACTGTCATGAGGGAAGTACGGTCAGAGGGCTTTTTTTTTTTTTCTTCATAAAATAAACTAGGTGTCACTTCAAGCTGTCCAGCTGAGTTTGAATTGTTTTTGAACAGTCAACAGGAAATTCATAGGGTTGTGTAAAACCTATGAGACACACTTGTGCATAAAACTCACTACTACACACCTGGGATGCAGTCCCCACAGATCCATATTGTTGCGTAATAACAGCCAGTTGACCGGCACTGCAGAAAATATATAGTACAATGATGAAAATAATAATGTAAAGAAAGCATTGAGAATTAAATTGCTTTTTTCTCCTGATGAGTTGACATCAGCGCTATGCGTGTAAAGTCTTTTTCTCTGTCTTTTTGGTGTGTGTGGTTGAGCACTTTTGATGTTAGCTATTTTGATTTCTAGTGTTGCGTGTTTTTTCTTCGTTCTGTATGTTTTTGTGTTCATGATGACGACTATGATGATGTTTTGTTTCATTCTGTTCTCTCTGGATAGTGCCTTTTCTCTGGCGTGTCAGTTGTCCGACCTGCTGCTTGAGCTCCTACTTATACACCCGCCTCCCGCACCCCACTCCAAAACCCACAGTGTGCAAGTCCCTTTTCCTGTCAAAGTGTCAGGCCTTGTCTTTCTCCAGGACCGATGATGATACTCGTTGTTTGTTTTACTGTTTCCCTTTACTTTTGTCTTTGTCATCTTTTTGCTTTTTTTTTTTTTTTTTTTTTATTTGCCGCCTTGTTTTTGTTTTCAATTAATAAAATGGAAATTATTACAAAAACATGTAGATGTCCATGAGTCAGTGTTATTTGTGTGCTGGTGTTTCAAACATGCATACTTTCAAAATAGTGCATGATTTGTGTGATTTTAGACACGAGAGACAAAAATGTAACTATTGTAGATATATTGGATATTGCAATTTTTTTTCAAAGCAACATATTTTTTTATATACAGTATGCATTCTTCTGAGGCCAAAGGAGAAATGACCACCCCCACCCAGCCATCTTCAGCCTTCAGACGTGGGGGGTTGGGTGGTGACATGAATGTGGTGTGAGGGGAGTTGGGCACTGCCCCAGGTCCAGGCCATGCTCACTGATGTCTTACTGCTCACTGAGATCTCCAACATTGCATTAGCCACAGTCTGGTGATTCCTGTGCTCCTCTTTCCCTGTCTACACCACAGAAGGTTTCTGATGTTTAAGGATCCTAGTCAGTGTCTGAAGAGAGCTGAAACAATACTTCCCCATATGTGCCTGATTCTTGCAGATGGCGCCTCAGCTTTTGAAAAAACTAGCCAACATCTGGCAGAGAATCAAGTCTTGAATGCGATTTACAATTACAGAACCTGACCCACAGGATTATAGAGCAAAAAATATCACAGGGGCCACGTCACACATCCCCAGGGCCATGTTCCTCGCCAGTCTGTGTCTGACCTCCACCATTTAGCCCTGCCCCCTCGCCCCCTCACCTTAAAGGGTCAGACTTCGGTCAGTATCTCTGGCCATGTCACAGCTGCCAAGTGGCATTAGCCCTGCCACTCCAGTCCCTGTCCAAAGGCACAGAGCTTAAGTAAAATCCCTACCAGTTTGAAAAATTTGCACAGAGGATAAAATGTGTTTCTGAGCGTAAAAAGACAGATTATTGCAGTAGAGATACAGTGGGTTTTACCAATTAATTTTACTTTTGTATTAATTAAATATGTTAACTGGATATCTTGGGACACACCAAGTTTATTGTCCTGGTACAATCTGCTTTCATTTTATAACTTTGTATATAATTCTTAAATGGCCAGTATCACAGCAGCCATTTGTTTTTTTGCAGGGAAAGCAACTTCCTGCTTAATGACAACCAAGATTCTGTTTCTGTTTCAGTGTCTTCTAGAAAATGCCCACTGTGTTAAAGGCCCATTAAAGAATTGGATGTATTAGAATGTATGATCCATTCTTTTTTTAATTCAAATATAATGTAGCAATGCATTTGTCACTGTATACGATTTAAAATGGGTCGTTTGATTGAACGTGCAACAACACAGCCAATACCATTTTACCGCTTAGATCAGTCGGTGCTCATTTGAACATCTTGCCTTAAGCAAATGAGATCTCAGTTATGTAACTTGCAGAGGCACTGGTGCAGTATCCTGTTCATCTGAGGCCACATGCCAGGTAATGTGATGTCACATCTGTGCTGAGATCCCTGCCCTATGGCAAGCCTTTTTAACATATAATCGCTAAATTCAACTATCCGGAACTAGCATTATAGATATCAACAACATTTTGACTAGTCGAAATTACGTTCTGACTAGTAATTTTGACTAGTCAAAACTGAATTGTAGATATCTATGACATCACTGAAAACAATATTTGCCTCGTCACACATCCTAAATGACGAGTTAAGATATCTGTAATCCAGTTTTAACTAGGCAGAATATCAGGTAAAGATATCAAAAATGTAATTTTGACTCTCCAGAATTGTCACACATGATGTTGCTCATGCTAGGCTTCCCATTGGATACAAACCCAAATCAAATGGAGGAAGATATTCGCCCAGCAAACAAAGTAGCCTATTTGAAAAGTTTAATGCAGAAACGGTTGCTGTTGTGGACAAAATCATAAGAAAATGCCATGGAATAGAAAGAGCATATAATCAAGGATTGTGTGGCGAGCGAGAGCTTTGTTCACTTGAGAGTTGTACGAGAAATATATATCGTATCGAACATTCATACAAGCATCCCGCCAATTGCAAGCTCCTCCTTTGACTTCTTCTGACATCATTGCAGTTATGTGAAACATAATTTTTCCTAGTCAAAACTTCATTTCAAGATACCTGTAATTACATTTTGACTAGGCAAAATGAAAGTTAAAGATATCTCCAATTGAGATATCTCTAATCAAAATAGACATCGACAATTAAATCACGACTATCCATAATTCCAGTTTGAGATATCTACAACATAATTCTGACAAGACAAAATTCCAGTTCAAGATATCTATAATGTCGTTTTGACTAGTAAAAACTTAATTTAAGATACAATACAAGGACAATATAGATAGCCTATCTTTAACTGAGAGGAATAGAAGATATCTTGAACTGGAATTTTGACTAGGCGGAACTGAATTGTAGATATCTCAAAATGCAATTATGGATAGTCATAATTTAGTTGAAGATATCCGTAATTCACATTGTGGATATCTGAAATTGAATTGTAGATATCTATAATGACAAACACCATAGAAATCAATGGGGAAAGTGACGCCATTTGGCCTAGGAAGAATGACGTTGTGGATATCTGAAATTACACTTGCGGATAGGAAGATATCTGAAATGTTAATTTTGACTAGGACGACCCGAATTGCGGATATCTCTAATACATATCCAGTTTAGCTTTTAAATGTTAAAACGGCTTACCATAGTAGCCATGTAATAGCCACGTGTGACAGCTGGTACTAAGGATTGACTAACCAAATTCACTTACAACTATCGGTTAAGGGCCCAATGAGTGCACACGACTGTATCCATATCACACGGAGGCACAACCGACATAGCTAATTTTACAGGTAGGGTAGGCCTGTTGGCTAGTCTTGTGCACTATACAGTCACACTGAAAGCGTTGTAACGCACGGCAGAGACCAAAACATTTTGGAGAACGAATTAGGCTAGTCGCACTCAGTCCATGTGTTTCTCGTAATGCATGTTTCTTTTAAGGTAGCCTAAGCAAAACTGCAACGCTTCCATTGACCTTTATGGAAATGCTACAAATGAATCTAGTTCTCTGCCTGTTCCCTGCTACTGCGTCGTCATTGACTGATATACATAGACTGGTGCAGATCGCCTCCTGTTGGATTGATGGTGTAGTACTTGACTTCCCGTACAACAAAATTAGCTTGACGATACTTGACGACACAACACGAGGAATTGTCTGCAAAACACGCAATTTACTCTTTCAGTAATACTGAATACGCATGCACAAAATATTTACACTGTCTGCTGGTGACACTCTCTGCAAGCTTGCCACCTGTTTATACAATTGGCCAACCTTTTCTGTAAACATTTTTTCTTTTTCATGTCATTCTGTCTGTGTTTCATTCTGTCTTTCTTTGTTTATAAATCAGTGTGTAATTTATCTATGGCATGCAATGTACTGTAGGCTAATACCTCATGTGTTTGACATCTTTCTTTGCCACATTAGAAAGGCAAAAATTCATAGTTTGTCTACTTTATTACAACCTTAAACAGTCTCAGAAATGTTATGCAATATTATGCAGTGTACCTTTCCCATTGACATTTTTGTCAGCAGGCTTGCTGTTTTATTCTGTCTAAGAAGCTTTAAGGTACAGATTATACAAAATGCTGCAGTACCTCTGATTTAATTTTTTTTCACAGGCTCACTGTATTTATGACAATTGTCTACTGTGGCCCACAGGGGAGTCTCTTTTATGTTGTCTACTGCTCAGCCTTTTGAATTACACAGTTGCTTAAAAGCTACTGATACAGGTGAGTGTGATAGTGATGGGATGATACCAAGTCAAGATGGAGACTTAAATAATTGTGGGTCGAGACGTAGATTGTGGGTTTTTAAATGTAGCTGACACTGACTAAAACAAGTCTGTTTACATAATGAGTACCACCTTAGTTATAATAGGTGCAGAGTCTATAAGGTAAAGATTGGGGATTATTTGAAGTTGCAGTCTGCTTAGCCTGTGGTCTTGGACATATTTGGAAATCTAGGCCCACATCTTATGATCTAGATCCGACCTTCCCAACTAGACAGCATGAATGACTGTCCAAATACCCCTTCAGTGAAATAGGTATTAACATAGAAAAATCAAAGGTCTTAAGATCTCACTCCTTATGAGTCCTTCTCCTTCCAGTGAGCTGTGGACTAAGACCAAATCAAGGTTTCAAAGATGAGACAAAATAGGAAAAAAGGTCTTAATGAGTCGGAGACTGTACTCGGCACTATGGAAACAATAAATGACAATGTCCATTTTTGTTAACTAAGCATACCCCTTTAGTTTTACTATAAACATTCAGTCTCAGGAAAATGTGAGACAATGAAGTAATGTAAACCACATCATTGTTTTACTGAAAATATATTTTGTCCGTTTTGTTGCATTTTTGTTTGTTTTTTTTGCACTGCTACGCTTCTCAGATATGCTGACCCTGTGCCAAACCACCTTAAATTTCTGCACCATGTTTGAAGTGCTGCACAGGTGGCATCAGACACCACTGATGGCCTTGGAGGTTCCTTTACTTTAGGCATGTCGAAAGTGGTGGACTAAAATCAATTCTGTCTGAAATTTAAAATTATCATTTTATTTCAAATGCTACTGGAACAGTTCTGTCAACTGCCTGTAAATGTAAATCAGTTAATGAAAAACTGCATTATTTTTGTAAAAAATGCATTGACAGAAATCAATGCATCAATGCAAATCAATCAATTCTTAGAGGTTATTCCTATAACTATCTTATTTGTTTACACACCACAGTCTCCATTGTTTCTTCGATTTTTTGTTATGTTATGGGTCAAATGGAAAATATCTGCCATAACCATCACCATCATTGCTTGTGATCCAGAGTACATTGAGTGGACAAGAAGTGCTAGACAATGAAACAACAATATAATGCAACAAGACAATAAACAAAAGACAATAGACTCTCTGTAGGATCTGTAGCATCTGCCAGAGTGAAGGAGGATGGAGAGCATGCAGGGTGTGTGGGGTCTTTGATAATGTTTTGTGCCTGCTTCCATGGCCTGCCAGAGTTCTGGAGGGAAGGCAGTGGAACACCAATGATCTTTTCAGCTGTCCTGACTGTGTGCTGTAGTCTGCATTTGACCTGTTTTGTGGCAGCCTCAAACCAGAAAGTGATGGATAAGCAGAGGATAGATTCAGTGGTGGCAGTGTAGAAGGTGGGCAGCAGTTCTTGTGGTAGGCCATACTTGCGCAATTTCCATAGAATAGATCCTCTACTGTGTCTTTTTAGGGATTGTGTTGATGTTTGCCACCCACTTAAAGCAACACCAAAGGCTTTTTAGTACCTTAAAGTTATGTTTTCAAAATTGTTTCAGTCGTCCATCAACTCGTTAACGATACTTGCTGCATTTCCTCTGCGGCCCTCTACCGGCTATAACGGCACTAAACAAGTTTGCCCAATCGGGTAGTGGATCTGTAGTTCAAGTAAAAATTACAGTTGACTAGCCTTATGGCAGCTTCCGCTTCCAACCTGTAGAGCGTGCAATTTTGAAACTCCTTGCTGTTGCTTTAAGATCATAGGAAATGATGGACCCCAAGAACTTGCACCCATAGTTGCAGTACAGCTATCAGGTGTCAAATCAAATCAAATATATTTCGCAATGTTCATAATTATAACAACAAATATTGCTTTATGCAATTATGCCCTAAGCCTACTTGCACTTTTTTTTTTACTTAACATTACCTTAATGTTTAGAATTGTTTTTGTTGTGCATCTGCACCTTATTGTTGTCAACGTCTACGCATGGGACAAGTGTGGAATTACGAATGTCAAGTACATTTGAAGAAATTGACAAATAAAACTGACTCTGACTTTGCCTTTAATCATTGGAACAGTACAACAATGGACCACAGCCCTGAATGGCATTAGAGGCCTGCACTCCCGCGGGTGTACCGCGAGACCCGCGGGACCCAACGCAAAACAGTGCAGTGCGGGATACATTTTGAAAGCTCATCGTGGG
>JAGFZM010000039.1:1922483-1969786 GCA_017657215.1 Limnothrissa miodon | reverse complement strand
CCGCATAGTGCAGTCCCGCTCCTGCCCGCGCCCACGATGAGCTTTCACTGTTAGACTTAACTGTAATTTAGCGGTAACTTACCACAAAAATGCCCAATAAAATACTGTAAGGTCAATATGTGGTATTGCTACTGTACATTGCAATGCATTGTGGGATTTTTATGACAATGTGGTAACTTACTGGGGAAAATTCTGAATTTATGGTAATGTACTTTTAAAACAAAAAACAGTACTGCTACTGTAATCACGTGCAGCTTTTGGAAATAATTTTTTTAAAGAATTTTGAATACATGGTAATGTACTGTTTACACAAAAAAACAGAACTGCTACTGTAATGACATGTCACTTTTGTAACGGTTTTTGCCTGAGAAAACGCCTGTAACCTCCAGAAATCGTTTAACCCTGGACCCTAGAGGTAAGTGTCAGTCTTCATTTTGCCCATAATTTCTACATAATGCAGACATAAAACACTTATTTCTTGTAAAGTTTAGTTCCCACGCAGTGTAGTAGGAAACAGTTTTGCGTAGGCCTACCTTTAGCAGCGAATGTTGGGTAGCTAGCCATAGGCTAACGGTTCTTTGTAAACGCTTAATATAACACATACATAGTTTAACATAAAACATTTTCTCCATGTAGAAACATAGACTGTATATGGTTGTAGGCTACTGATGTACAGAATTAAGCGCTAATCTACGGATGATCTACTAACGGACATTGACGCCTATTTATTATCTGGCACACATAACGTAGGCTACTCGCCATTTTAACTTACTAAATAAACCATTGCAATACATCATTGGATTCGTTTAATACGTTGTTTAGTCCAGAAAAATAATTGTTGAAATGAAAAGATGTTGCAGTAATAGCAAGGACACGAACAAATGGTTTCAATGCCTGCCCCAACAAAGGGTCGCTCAGGTGGTTCAAATTGTCAGTTAACTGAGCTGAATCTGAATGAGTCGCTTGTAGCACACCTTCCAAACATGGGATAGGCTACATAAGATGGTTAAAACAAAGCAAACAGTCGGCCCGCCAGCTGACCATTTCTGCATTATAATTTAATAATTTATAATAAAACACACTATACTATTAATCAATGTAGCAGAGCATTCTGGCTTGTTGACTTTCAGCTTCCCTACCACCCGTAACTTTCTCAACAAGTGTTCCAGCCGCGAGTTCAACTTCGCACTTTAACGCAACCTATTCATTCTGCTAGTATGAAAGTTACCATAGCCTATAAGGAGCAAAGTGAAGTGTCTGACTGAAATAGGTTTCAGCAACTCACCACAGATGTCATTAGCCGTAATAATCAATCGGCCACCTGTAATAATCCAATTGCCGAGGCATGGTCCTTCTAGTTTGAAACCAAAGACTGTATAGAAGCTTGAAAGTCTTAGCAAACCAATATCCACAATGAAGCAACGAAATCAGAAACGTTGCGTGCATCAAAACAAATTGGTGTCCCAGGTGTCTGCATCGTTGTGCTATAACGGTTCACAATGATGGTTTCCAATTTTGTACGTTTTGAATTCGAGTACCACTATACATACATAGGCTTTGATAAAACTAATCATAGAGTGTATTTTCTTTAATAAAAATGTAATGCATTTTGGGTATATGTAGGAAGTATAGGCTTTAGGTTATATAGTTTTTAATGTTTAAGTACATAAGGCAAAATGCATCATCTGTCCTCATAAAGATGTTTTCATCAGTGCTGAACCAAGAGTACACATCTCTATGTTATTAAAAAAACATAAACATATTTTTCTTAAAAGCCTGTGTCACCATAGTCACAGTTGAACTCCTGCCATCCATGTTTAGGTTATTTACATAGTATAGGCCTGCCATGGTACATACACACACGCTACACTACACTAATGTACGGCATGCATTAGATTTGTTTCTGGCATTTTTATATTTTGTTTGAATGTTACTGTAATAAACGTATGAGTTTTTATTGTTCTATTTGTAGAGTGATCAGAGGACGAGACAAGGCAGACAAGGATCCAATCAAGCTCCAAGGACTGTCAAGTATGTACAGACTTTCCTAAACAAATTATACCCAGGAAAGATCTGTAAAGAACTTTTTTTACATCTCCATTTCTATTTTCATTTCAGCATGGAGCGCACACTTAATGGAAGTTATCTTGGTGGACACTGCCTCACAAGCAAATTTCATAGACGCTCGCTCGCTCGCTCACACACACACACACACACACACACACACACACACACACACACACTCACTCACTCACTCACTCACTCACTCACTACACACAACTGTTTGCATTGTTGCTTTTAATGATAAATTGTTTGCATTATTGCGTTGTTTGGATTGTAATTGGATTGTTGCATTTCCAGTGTTAAATATATTAAGAATGTTGTTGTACTGATTATATAATAAAGGTTTTGTTCAAAATAAGTAGTAGTTATTGGGTGGATTACGGTAAGAATATAATTTAACATTGCGGTAAAAGAATAATACTGTTTTAAAAACTTACAGTTAGGCTACTGTAAACGGGTAGGTACGGTAACATACAGGCAACACTGTTGCCAGTGAGTTACCGTAAATGAAGTCTCAGTAGTCATACTGTATAAATATGTTACAGTATGGCCACCATACTGTAAAAGTCACTTACAGTTAATCTACGGTAATTGTCATTACAGTAAGTCTCTGGCAACAGTGTTGCCTGTGAGTTACCGTAAAAATACAATAAAATGTCTAACAGTGTTCAAAATGTATCCCGCACTGCACTGTTTTGCGTTGGGTCCCGCGGGTCTCGCGGTACACCCGCGGGAGTGCAGGCCTCTACCTTCCATCTCTGTCCTGGCGTCCATCATCTATCTGTTATTTCCCTTTTTTTTTTCCGCGTCGTCACTCAACTACTAGCCTACTCATCTGACCTCACACACTAACCTCGCGACCACTGCCACCTACAGTACGCTGTTGCACTGCAGGTGGCAGTTATCGCAAGGCTAGTGACAGAGCTCAGATTTTTTTTTTTAATAACGCTCGCAGGTTAAATACGGGAGATTTACGGGAAAATACTAATACGGGAGGACGGCGGGAAAGAGTGGTAAAATACGGGATTTTCCCGGCCAAAACGGGATACTTGACAGGTATGGACCTTACTGCAACTGCATCCACCGTGGCAGCTTTCTGCGTTTTAGCTGTGAAGAGTCCGCTGGCAACACCACAGTATGGGATTGTAAAACTAGATATCCTCTGCAAATATATCTGTTCTAGAAGAGTAACCTACTTAAGGCCCAAAAGAGAGACCGTTCAAAACAATGAGGTCATGATGCACCCAACACCTAACAACAAATCCCACATATCACAAATGCCCCTCCTTCCGGTTCCTCTCACTACTTTTGCACGTACCACACCGATTGACTGTATATAATAACAGTCAATAACACCTAAGACATAGGCCTACTGTGTTTGTACCTATATTTGCCGACAGTTCATTAAACATACACATTAAAGCTGTGTTTTGCAGCATTTTTCGTGCCATGGCATTGAAACAGCCAGAGGAAGTATTCAAATAAAATATGTAAATAACGTGAAATCTGTCAATTACATCATCATATAGGTAGCGTGACCAGTATAAACTGCTTCTGATGGACTAAAACAGGAATATTGGAACACTGGATGCAACTTCCAAGTACAAGCACCCTGGCAAGCGAGAACGCTTAACTTTGCACAAGAGACCACGTGACTTCAACCCTAGGCCTGCTGTCTGTTTTCAGTAAACGAGAGAGAGGAAGCAACATGGCGGCCATGAGCGACCCGAAGCGGGACGCCGGCCGTTCGTTCTGAGCTTTCTGGCATTACCTGAGTCCGGGGCTCTGTGGGACTTTCGCTACGGATTATACTTAAGTTCATCTTTCTGGCGGTGCCCAATTTTCAGGGTTTCGTCCGCGATAATTCCACGCAAAAACGGATCTGGAAAATAATAGATTTTATATATAATGAGGGGGAGAAGAGGCAGGCCGCCCAAAACCCAACTGATGCAGGAGCCCTCCTCTGGACCTGTGCGGGGTCTCAGACCCAGGCGGGGGTTAAGGGCAAAGGGTAGAGGTACTGATGAGGTCGATTTTGATATTCCCAAGAGAGGAAATTACCATTCATCCAGGGGCAGGAGGAAAGTGGGATCAACCACGGCATTAAGGGGTAGAGGAAGGGGCAGAGGTGGTGGCAGAGGCAGGGGAAGAGGTAGAGGTAGGCGATCTGCTGCTAGTCTGATAGTGTATGATGACCATGAAAGTGACGAGGAAGATGCAGAAAGTCTAAGATCAGACGAAGAAGAGTACGTCGAGGAAGAACCAGCAACAGACGAAGAGGAAGAGGCCATCGATGATGAATCGGACTACCTTGAGGAAATACCCGAGGAGGAGGAGGATGATGCTAGCTACTGTACCGAAAGCAGCAGCCATGGTAGTGCACAAGGTAAAACAACTCGCCAATTTAAACTCGTTAGCTACATGACCCAGGTAGCTGTCTGAATTGGTACCTGGTATCCCTTCTGTTAGTCTGAACACTATTTGTGAATGAACTGTCCTTGGCATTTGAAAGAATATGCAGGAAGCTGCAACACTCAAAATGGAGTATGCACTAAAGAACAGGCCTCGAACGATTGTTAGCTGTGGAGCTAACGTTAACTGGCTGGCAGTTGTAGGGTTACCTGAATGCTTGTTCTCAGCTACAGTTAATATAGGTTACCGTGGCAAAACTTTATTTATTCAGCGGTACATTGCAATATTTAACACATATACAACCTTAGCTATTGCATTCTGTTTTTTTTTTCATGATTTGCTTTTAGCTACCGCTAAAGTAGATAACATCGAATTATCCAAATGTTAGCCATGTTGCTAGCTCATTCAAGATATGTGAACATAACACTGGATAATTTTTTTACCCATTCATTATTTTTGAATCTGTTTAGCATAATTGCAATTTTCCTACTATTACTCGTTGCTACCTTGCACTTTCCCCTTAACCATCCAGACCAGTAAAATGTAGTAGCTACGGTCAACTACTGTCAATATCTGGTGGTGTAGCTGGTAAGAAGTTTGTGGTTTGAGGATGTGCTGGACTGCAGCCGTGGTGGGCATTTTCACCCACCAAAAGTTTCGATATTAACATTTTCTGGTTTTAACCATTCACGAGTTTGTTAATTATCTATACACGACTTTGAATCTGAAATAGGCACATCTATAAGAAACATGGTCTTAGATGAGGTGCTGTGCTAGCTACTTCATTAGCAAAGCCCAAGTAGTGACAGGAGGCCATGTGGCTCATTGTTTTGAAAGCATGCGTCAGTAGCAGACAGATCACCTGTTGCTGAAAAGAGCTACCCAGCTATTTCAATTCATACGCTATTGTATGATTTAAGTAGTCAAATGTATTAGTTAATGATTATATAATGGTATTCATACGGATTGCATTAAAAAATGCTGTTATATGTATGTCCTTACATGAACATAAGTAATTGTAACGTTGTAATTTGGGTGGAACATATTAGTTTTTATTTGTTCTCATGATTACAAAACCGTGTTTACTCTCTAAGGATAGGAGTGGTAAAATTAAATACTTTGCAGGAAAAATGTACTTTGGATATTATTATTAACCTTTATTCTTCTTGAGATCTCATTGCAATATACAATTGTGGTATAGTGTCATTGAGATGTTGAATCTCTTTTTTAAAAGATACTTGGCCATTCTGCCAGAAAAAAAAGGTTTCATATGAAAAAAAATGAACATGCATCACAAAACAGACACAAAAGGCATCTCATCGAAGTGCAATTCCAGTGTAGAATGAACTTACCATTAAATAAAAATAATAGATTTTATATATAATAAAAAAAAATTGCAAGTATGGAGGAGCTCATGTTCTATGGATTTATTATAATCTATAAAAAGTGAAACTACAGTGCTTTTCTTGCAAATCTTTTTGCATTATTTAATTTCCTATGATTATTTATAAGTTATGAATAAATGTTATATTATCTTGTTTAGTAGGCTATACATTTTACTGAAAACGAATATTTCTGCCTTACACACTTGTTCCTTTTTTTTTTTTTTTAAGGCCGTAGGAGGTCTCGGGTGGTACGCCCTCGCTCTCCCGTCTTTGAGGCAGCAGAGGTCCCCCCTCTGGAGCTGCCCAGGTCCTCTGAGGACCTCTTGTTACGGGCCGAGCATCTGCTCAGTGCTGCGGCCATCTATGAGGTGCTGCGCAACTTCAGCACGGTGCTGCGCCTCTCACCGTTCCGCTTCGAGGACTTCTGTGCTGCACTGGCTGGTCAGGAGCAATGCACACTCATTGCTGAAATGCACATCTCCCTGCTCAAAGCCATCCTGCGTGAGGAGGACTCCTCCAACACCACATTTGGGCCGGCTGACCTCAAGGACAGCGTCAACTCCACACTCTATTTTATTGACGGCATGACCTGGCCCGAGGTGGTGCGTGCGTACTGCGAGAGTGACGCTGAGTATCGGCCAGCGCTGTGCTATCAGGAGGTTGAGGGCTACCCCTTTGAACCTCTTGAGGGCAAGGTAAAGGTGCTCCAGTTCCTGGTGGACCAGTTCCTGACCACCAACCTGGCCCGTGAGGAGCTCATGTCAGAGGGCGCAGTGCAGTATGACGACCACTGCCGCGTGTGCCACCGGCTGGGCGACTTGCTTTGCTGCGAAACCTGCTCTGCTGTCTACCACCTGGAGTGTGTTAAGCCACCTCTTGAGGAGGTGCCTGAGGATGAGTGGCAGTGCGAGGTGTGCGTGGCACACAAGGTCCCTGGTGTCAGTGACTGCATCACCGAGGTGCAGAAAAGCCGCCCGTACATACGTCAAGAGCCCATTGGCTACGATCGGCACAGTCGAAAATACTGGTTCCTCAACCGAAGGATCATTATGTGAGTGTTGTTTTGACACCTCTGTCTTGCACACCTGTTTGTTATGCTGGTAAGGGCCTATAGTTTGCTGTGGTTGTTACCCCGGCTGTGAAGTTATTAGCCTAATTGTCTTTTGACTGTTCGTGTCTTGAGTTCCTCAGCCTCGGTTTTATGTTAATGAGAGACAATGCCCAGTGTAGATTGACTTAATGTAGATTACACTGGGGCGCAGGTGCTATGTGCAGTTGCTCCCTCGCAGATTCTGTGTCATGTGGCATGATAAACAGCATGTGTCGGTTAGAGCAGAACAGATGCAGGATTTCCTCTGTAACCCCATGTCTGTCTGCTGCTTTAACACGACGATAACGGTAACTTTAGAAAAAGTTGTAAAAGTGTAAGTAACTCCACGTGACCCGAGCAACCAGTGCTAACACATGGCATTACTCTTCATACAATGTTAGCATAACACACACAAGATGGTTTTCTGATGAAGTCTGTTTGGTGTGAACATTTGTGTGGCCTCTAAACTGGCCCATAGTAGTGTAATAGCGGCTTCCCTTCTCATATTCCAGCGAGGAGGATGGGGAACACGACAACAAGAAAATATGGTACTACAGCACAAAAGTCCAGCTGGCCGAGCTGATCGACTTGCTGGATAAGGAGTATTGGGAGAGCGACTTGTGTGCTGTGCTAGAGGAGCTGAGGGAGGAGATCCACAGCCACATGGCCATCACCGAGGAGCTAACCAACAAGGCCCGTGGGAACAACCGCTCCTACCTGGAGGCTGCCAATGGTAAATGTGTGCCCGCCGGGAACAGAGGATAGGCAACAGATCTGTCTTTGCTTGAGAGTCAAAATGCATGTAGGATCGTACATGCTAAGGAGGCTTTTCTAATTAGAGTGGTGTGAGTCTACTTGACAAATGTCAAAATGCCGGCAGGAATAATGAGTTTTGTATTAATAGACTACTATTGGCTTAAGTTTCCCAGACCACAACAAGACAGCACTTATTACAGTTAGCTACTGACATTCCATTTTGTCCACAGCACTTTGTCAGCCAGTTTAAATGTTCATTTCAGATCAGCTGTGCATTTGAAAGATTCAAAATAGACTGTGGTAAAGACTCATGGATAGTTTGTTTATTTATTTATCTATTTTGGTCTTATTTATTTTTATTGTGGTATTTTCTGAGAGAATGTCATTGTAGCAGTATATACACACATTATGGTATATGTACAAATTATAATAACTTCCTTTTATTTTATGATATAAAAGTTGTAAATAATAACTGTATATCAAGTACCTGCTGAAAGACCACATTTCTCCATCTCCAGAAGAGATCATGGAGCGGCTGAAGACCAAGGAAGAAGAAGAGCTGGAGGTGGTGAAGCGTCATGTGGCTAAGCAGGCTGAGAAGGAACGGCACGGGTCTGAGGTTGGCGAGGCCTCCACTGATGGTTCGGAGACGGAGCAGGCCAAGGCAGCTACTTTCACAGACCAGGAGACTTCTGGAGAGGCTACCTCTGGTGAGACTCCCTTCTAGGTCTAATTTTTGAACTTGGTGATCTTCTCAGGGCAGATTGTCATGGAAAAGTGCTCATATCAGTAGGATTCTGACTATGTTTTGATATTGATTTGATACTAAAATTGATACTTTAATTAACTAAAATTCAGGAGTGAAAAGGTGACCCTTATAAGTATTTACTACTCGGGGCAAATTTGACTGAAATTATTTTCCAGGTGAATGGTATGCCCATGTCGCACATGCAGTATTTTAGTAGGTAGCCTGAACACTGGAGTGCTGTGTGTGTTTGTGCGCACTAAGGTGCCTCCTGTGCCTTCTGCTCTAGCTGAAGCTCCCTTTACTGGAGTGGAAGATAGCGGTTCTGCCATTAGTAGCACTTCAGACCAGCCTAAGCCCACCTCTCCAGTAGCTCCCAACACCGCCGTGACCAAATCCAATTCTGTCTGCCCTACCGGTGGAGTGCAAGACGAGCCCTCTCAGGCAGTGGAGACTGGCAACGATGAGTTGGCCAGTGCCGACACCAAGGAGAGGGAAGGTACTGTTGCCAGGAGCCCAGTCACAGCCAATCTTTTTGTCCTCCTAGTGATGGTGTGATCATGCATGTCTGTGCCTCCCCCCCCCCTCCTATGCCCTCCATTACTCGCAACCCCCCCCCCCCCCCACCTCATGAAAAATGCTGTGGGTTGCAATTGCTGTGGCTTGTGGTGGTCATATTGTGTTCTGGCAGACATGCTCTTGGCTTTATGCTTTAAGAAGTGAGCACAACTGACTGTTTTTTGTTTGTTTGTTTGTTTTGTTTTTTTGCATTATTCACTTTGCATTATAAACTTTTATGAAGATTTGAGTAGCACCAGGGATTATCCAATGAGTTACCACTGGATATCCAATGTCACCTTATGTGTGTGATAGCCATGTGACAGCATCCTGTCTTGATGAAGACCTTGTGTGAATTGTTTTATATAGCCTTCCTAAATTACATTTCACTTTTCAAACACACACACACACAAACTTATTTTACTTTCACACCCGAAGAATCTGGCACAAAAGTAGTGACACTAGTTTTGCTGCCAACAGTCCCTGGCTCTCTCTTTTCCTCTCTCTGTCTGTAATGGTTGGGCTTTTCTTCCTGCGCTTTAGGGAACAGCAGTCTCTCTGTTCCTGTGTTTTGAGAGCATTTGTGGCATGAGTGAGGATGTTGCTGCCGTAAGCTTGCTTTGGTTTTTGCAGAAATAACGCTAACGGAATAAAGCTGGGGAATGTATGCTATATTCCATTTTCAGTCATTCTGTACTGTTGTGGAGGGCATCTGAAATGGTTTGTCACACATTATTTCATTTGTTAAATAAATGCTTTGCCTCTTCCATTTTTGGAGAATTATCATGTAAATAAATGTACCTGCTGTGGCAACATTGCTGTAAGTATGCTTTTTGTAAAACCCCCCGGTGTCTCTTTCAGATAAGTCTTCAGAGAAAGCATTCCCTGGGGAGGAGAGCGCCGCCCTGCAGGCTGTTGATGAAAATAGCTGCAGCAGCCTTGTTTCTGCTTCTGATCCTCCCAGGGGGCCAGAGGAACCTGACCTGGCTGACCGCTCCTCTCGCTCCTCCTTTGTGAGCCTCGATGATCCAGGTAACATTACCTTCCTTGTCCTGTGTTAAGCATAATTTATAGTAGTCCATCTCAATATGCAGACTCAAAGAGCCATGTTCATGTTCTGACAGAAGAGTTGAATAAAAAAAAACCTTGTAATGTGCTTGTAAATTAATACCCTAAATAACTTGGATATTAAAAGGTTTTCTGTCTCTATCAGTAACATTCACAAAATCAGGCCAAGGACTTTTTTAGTCATTGTACCGGTATGTGTGTGTGTTGGCGCTACACTGTACAGTGTAGCAGAAAGGTAAACAACTTCATGTTGGTAGTCGGGCGACCATAAATAGCCTTTAGCCACAAGCCATCAAGTTCTACCTAAGGTTCTGAGATGACCATATTGTGACTAATGTGCTGATGATTCTTCATTGACCCAGGAGAAGGCAAGGCGAATGGAGAGTCAGGGAAGGGTAGTTCTGGCCAACGCATAGTGACCCGCCTACGGAACCCTGACAGCAAGCTGAGCCAGTTGAAGGGTCAGCTGGGCTCTTCAGACTCTTCCAAAGCACCTAAAGAGGTGGGCACTACAGCCTGGATAATGGAGTACTCTTGTTATGTGCTAAATATGAGCTGTCTCTCTTCAGTCTTTACAGTGTTTTAATTATCTCGTCAGTGTAGCGCCATCTTGATTGGCCAACACTCCGCTCATTTACATCAATAACAACACTGGGTTATAAGCACGAATTGTAGAATACAACAATTGCAACAGAAAGTGTGAAAGGTTCAGCTTTATCAGGGATTTGACAAAGTGACACAGTTTTGTTTGATTTTATTTACTTGATCAACAAAAATGAGTTTTATTCTTATAATTGACTGAGTTTCTTTAGTCAAACATCAAACCAAACTCACAAGTGTTTCACCCCCTCAGTTTTCTGTGTTTGGAGAAGCATCCCGTTTTGGCACCGTCAAGAAAGACTTGATGCCAAAGGGCAACCTCAGCACCTTCTTCAAGCTGGGCCAGGAAGGCAAATACCGTGTCTATCAGAATCAGTACAGCACCAACACTGTAGCCCTCAATAAGCACCAGCACCGCGAGGACCATGACAAGCGGCGGCACCTGTCACACAAGTTCTGCATGACGCCTGCCGGCGAGTTCAAGTGGAATGGCTCGGTGCACGGCTCCAGGGTGCTGACTGTCTCCACACTGCGCCTCACCATCATTCAACTGGAGACCAACATCCCTGCCCCTTTCCTGCACCCAAACTGGGCCTCACATAGGTAAAAGTGGAGCCTATTTCTCCCTGTTACATATACATTTTTTGCCAAAAGTGCAAGAAAGTGGCCCCTACACTGACTGAACGTATACTTTGGGGAAAGGTTAAGCGGTACAGAACCTAAGACTGACCTTTTTTCTAATTTCATAGGTCAAACTGGACTAAAGCAGTCCAGATGTGCAGCAAGGCCAGGGAGTTTGCCCTGGCACTAGCCATCTTGGAGTGTGCTATCAAACCGGTTGTCATGCTGCCAGTGTGGAAGGATGCCTTGGGCCACACAAGGTGAGAGAATTTTCCTTGGCAACGTTGCTTTGTAATAATCTAATGTTTCCATAGATTCATTAAAAACCCATTCATCATTTGGCTCAGCTCATGCTGAGATGATGACATGGGAGGACATTTCTAAAAGTATGACTTGGGAGGACTTTCTAAAAGTAGAAATGTCATTGGCCAGTGTAAAAGAAGGTCCAGGGTAATGAATTGGATGCGATCACACTCAGAATCCAGCTGCTCCCTCAGGGCTCCCAAAACCACAAAATGAAATGAAATGCTGAAAGCTCAAAGAGTCACTTTGCTCTTTTTGTCATACACCTTTAGCTAAATTAGTCCTGTTTTTTAAATTATTTTTCTTTGGCCTCAGGCTACATCGTATGACCTCCATGGAACGTGAGGAGAAAGAGAAGCTTAAGAAGAGGGAGAAGAAATTGGAGGATGAAGAGACCCTACAACAGGCCACCTGGGTCAAGTACACGTTTCCAATCAAACATCAGGTATGGAAACCTTCGTATTTCTGGCTAAATGGGCCTTTAATGTTAGTAATGGGATGTGGATTTTAGACTGTTTTTGAATCACTGAAACAACAAGAGGTACTCCTAATATGCATCTGTTTTGGTCCCAATGCAGTATCTCTTCTTTCAAAAAAAAACAAAACCAAAAAAAAAAAACAAGAATACTCTTCTGCTTCTATGCTTAGCCTGCCCCTCTCTTGCTATTGTAATTCAGGTATGGAAGCAGAAAGGGGAAGAGTACAGAGTAACTGGTTACGGGGGCTGGAGCTGGATCAGCAAGACACACGTACATCGATTTGTGCCCAAATTTCCTGGCAACACAAATGTTAATTATCGCAAAAATCTTCCTGATGGTATGTAATTCTATGCCATGATTTATGTAAAATCAATAGAATCTAAGAAACAATTTTTAATTTTGTTTATGGGTGTTTAGGTAATTTGGGTAAATACACTTAATACAATGAGAATTATTCTGTCTTTCCACCTTTTTGTTAGATAATAAGTACAAGCTGAATGAAGAGAAAGTTATGGCAAAGTCAAACACTGATTCCGAAGGCCAGAAGAAAGAGAGTGCAGCTGAGAAGGACGAGGACCTAAAACCAATCCTTGAATCCTCGGTAGAAACTTTCTCAGCTGGATCCCAGGGGAACAACGAAGAGGAGTCACAGACCAAGGACCGAATGGAAACACAAGAGAAAACTGAGGAAAAGGCCAATGACCATACAAAAGATGAAGAAGTGGAGAAGATGGATGTTGACACCAGTATGCCTGACTCCTGCACTAAGGAAGAAAGCGGTACTTAATTTAATGATAGATTTATAATCCTCCAGTAATTTCCAGGCATATAAGTGATTTCTTTCTTTAACTGTATTGAGTATTTGAATAAAATAATATGCAGTAATTGCAGTCTTTTATCCTGTCTTTACAGAAAAGCTAAGCAGCATGGACTTACTGGGTCCAGGTGAAAAGCCTACATTAAAGCAGGAGCCAGAGGGACCCTCGTTACCGTTCAACCATGATGTGGTGAACGTCAGTGAAGGATTCCAGTTGCGGACTGCATACAAAAAAAAGGTGAAGGCCTCCAAACTGGATGGGTTACTGGAGAGACGTGTCCGGCAGTTTACACTGGAGGAGAAGCAGCGTCTTGAACGCCTCAAGATGGGCGAAAAAGCTGAAACCAAGCCTACAAAGGAGACATCAAACAGTCAGGCAAATGTCAAGACATCATCAGGGGATATCATCCGGACAGGTGGGGCAGTCGACACCAAAGAGCAAAAGGAAATGCAAACAACTAAAGCAGAGGAGAGAGAATTAGTGAATGTAGCGAGGGAAAAGGATCCTGTGGTCCAGAGGCTGCAATTTGACCAAGATGAGATAAAGATTAACTCTAAAGTGGCAGAACAACAAAAAGACAATGTGAGTGCTCAGGTTACTACTGGGGAAACCCGGGCTCCAACAGAAACTAATCAGAGACAAATGGACTCTGGGTGTGTATATGACATTGCTTCCATAGCCTCTGCTGCCTCTGATGGTCCTGGGAACAGCAATCAGAGTAATGGCAAACCAGACAAGCCCTGTGTACTTAATGGAGGCTCTCAAGAGGGCCTCAACCCATCTCCCAGCAAGAATGTGACTCCAAAGTCTCCCACAGAACCACCAAATGTTCAGTCTGAAGGGACAGAGTCGAGTTTGGTGACACAGGTGGCATTGGGAGAAAATGGCAGTAAGCACATGCATGAAGGAAATGAGTGCTCAGCAAAGAAAGAAGTAGAAGGTATGGAAGTCCATGAAAGAGATTATGAGAGAACTGAGAACTCAGGGCTTGTGCAGGTCAATGGGAAGGAGACTTCTGTTTCCCATGACAAAGAATCAGCTCTGAAGGATCTAGCTTCAAAAGAAGTGCCCACCACTTTGGGAGGGGAGATTAACGCAAAGGACCCTCTGAAGCCTCTAACTAATGGAGATGCAGTAACTCTGGACAAGATCAACAGCCTGGAAGCAAAAGAAAAGCAGTCGGAAATGGCTTCTGACTGCCCAGTACCTCAGAAGGATGAAGTATCTGCTGACTGTACGGTAACATCATCTGGTCGTGATGGACGCACAGAAACTCGAGATGTGACCAAGATGGAGGTGGAAGTCACCAAGCCAAAACAGCTAGTGCCCTCTCCAGTGACTTCCATGGAAGAGTCTAGCCTCAGCAGTGATGCTGCAGAGAATGGTGGTGCTACCGTCACACAGGTCACCACAACTACCAGCACTACCACAGTTTCCACAGTGCAGATCGCCGAGGTCACAAGCAGTAGTAGTGGGCCTCCAGCTCCTGAGCTAAAGATGGAAGCCAACAGCAACACATCCAGTCTCACCACCACCACTACCACCATTGTAACCAAAATCACAAACCCTTCCGGAACAGTCATCACCGATCAGAAGACAACTGTTGTCACCGCGACAGTCACAAACGCAAAGTCTAGTTCCTCGGGCTCATCTACGACCTCCATGACCGTCAGCAAAGAGTACTCCACTAGGGGCAGAGTAAAGCTGCTTAAATTCTCACGCTCAAAGAAGTCCCGCTCGGGAACAGCCTTACCCTCGTATCGCAAGTTCATTACCAAGAGTAGCAAGAAGAGCATTTTTGTTTTGCCTAATGATGAGCTTAAAAAAATGGCTAGGAGAGGGGGTATCCGTGAGGTGCCCATCTTCAACTACAATGCCAAGCCTGCTCTAGATATCTGGCCTTACCCATCTCCACGGCCAACATTCAACATTACTTGGAGGTGAGAATGAGATCCCATTATTATGTTCCCTTTGGATTCTGCTTGCTCAAATATTGCAGTCAGAAGTAGTTTAGTAAGTTGTTTTCTTAGCTGTAAATACAGTTTATGTCAAAGACATGTGTTACGCAGGAGACTGAAGCAATATTGACCTGTGTCACCATGATATACAGGTGCTAATGTAGATTGTTTGCCACAGGTATCGTTTGCAGACAGTGAGGTCCCTTGCCGGGGTGAGCCTCATGTTGAGGTTGCTTTGGGCTTGCCTGAGGTGGGATGACATGGCAGTGAAGCCAGCACCTACTGCAGCCACCACTCGCACAGGTGAATGTGTTTTTCACTCTGCTTTGGAGGTTCGTCTGCTGCTGGTGGTTATAATGATACTGTGATGTTTAATTTGCAGACGTATCATGTCTGTGAGACAGAAGGCTAGTGAGGAATCTTAATTATTTTCTTCCTTTTCCTCACAGAGACCTCAGATACTGAGATCACCACAACGGAGATCATCAAGCGCCGAGATGTTGGTCCTTATAGCATCCGGTCAGAGTACTGCATTCGAAAGATCATTTGTCCCATCGGGGTCCCAGAGACACCTAAAGGTATTTAAACAAAGATTGGCTTTAATAAAATCTTAAAGAATGGTGTAGTGTTCCACAGAAATATTTTTGTGTGTTAAATGCGATCATGTATACTTTGCTATAGTCAGCAGCACTTAACCAATCTAAGGCTAACCTCTTCCCCTCACAGAGTCTCCAACACCCCAGAGGAAGGGCCTCCGCTCCAGTGCTCTGCGACCTAAGAAGCCTGAGCCGACCAAGCAGACGGGCCCGGTGGTGGTGGAGACCTGGGTGCCTGAGGAGGACCTTGAGCTTTGGGAGATTAGAGCTTTTGCTGAAAGGTAAAATGGCAAAAAGTTGACCAGATTGATGCCAGCCATCCATGTGAAGGCAAACCTTCTCAGATAGAGGAAAAACTTTCAATCACTTAGAATGTGAATTGACAATAAATGTAGTTTTCTTATATTTGGATTTAGTCAATGCAATTATGGGGTGAAAGTACACTAATTCTCTGTTTGTCCTTCAGTGCTCTTGCATTGTGGTAGATTAAGCAGACCTAATTTAATCTTTTTGTTTTCCTGTGACAGGGTCGAGCGGGAAAAGGTGCAATCATCTGAACAGGCTAAGGTTAGTGTGTTGAAGAAGGCAGAAGAGTGCAAGGCCCAATTGGAAGCTCAGCTAAGGCATCAGAGATTGGCCGCCCAGCAGGTGGGAAATTAAGACCGTTTCCACCTTGCATCTGTGTGGCTTGGAAGCCCCCCTCCCCCATTACATTAAGTTGGGGTGTGGGAGAATACCTCTAACCATGGCTGTCTGGGGCAACTTTCCAATGGGCCTTTTGTTAGTATTGGTCTTATATTGGAAACAGGGCATGAATAGAATTTTTCATTTTATCTTGCCTGAACTGCTTTTGTTCATGGGTTTGTTTAGGTCTGTGTGCCATGCCAGGGCTGTACAGTTAATAGGGTTTAAAGTTATTTTTTTATATGGTCTATTTATGTCCTTTGAGCTTCTATTTAGAGAAACAGGAAAAACATGATTTGCTACGTTTGATTATCCAACACCAGTGAGTAATCATATGGAATTGTCATGTAAAATATTTTTGGCAATGTTATAATTAGTAGTTGTTTATTTTTTTTTTGCACTATTCTGTTCTCTCTTTTTTTTGCTATTACAGTAATCATAACAAACCTTTGATTATACTTGCAGAAGCGCCTCGAACAGCAGAAGCCAGGGGCAGTTGGCACCACTTCTGCCCCCTCCACAGCCACCACTGGCACCCCCCAGAAGATCACTGTGGGCTCCTTGACGGGCACAGTCACTACTGGGACTAAAGTGGTTCTGGCCACGAAGATGGGAACACCCGTGTCATTCCAGCAGAACAAGAACTTCCAGCAGTCATTTGCCACTTGGGTCAAACAGGGACAGACCAGTCAAGGTCCGTCTCTGAGTTTACTAACCAAGGGCTGTGTCTTTAAGTGTGTGTGTGTGTGAGTGTTAGTCCAAAAACTTGAGTCTTTGTTTGCCTTTTCTGTGTTATTGTTTCCTTTGTTCGCTTGTGGTGTGTACACTGTATTTTTTTTCCTGTTTGTTTAGTCTGGCTGGAATTTTCTGCTTTTTCAATTTTTGTGGTTGTCCACATCATGATTGTCCCTAATTTTAGCTCAAGGGACTTGCATGGCGACATCAGAATCCAGTGGTGTCCACTCTGGAGTCCCCAAATGAAACCACTCTCAACGCATACCTTTAAGCAACCACAAACAGTCTAAATGGATCAACATGGTCCAAGAAATTTCCATTCTAAATTGTACCATCCACCAGTCCCCATTGTGAATGGTAGTGGACACCACTGCCTCCATACATTTTTATCACAGCATTGTCATATTTGACTGTGACAGTGGGTGCGTGACATATCTTTCAGCGTCCACCACCCCTGTCGCTACGGTTGTGGGCAGCACAACCACTTCTGGGCAAACGTTCCAGGTAGCGTCCGCGCCAGCGTCCATAGCCGGCAAGGTGATCACTGCCACGCTGCCCTTGCCAGCCAGTGGAAAGATAGTCACAGTCAACGTGCCATCCACACAAGGAGGTAATGGCCGGCCGGTTACACTAGGCCTGACCACAGACAGACAGGCCCAAGATTTTATTTTGAATGATTTGCAGACGACATTTTTGTTGCTTTGTTTTCTTTGTGCCAGAGTTTGAGCAAATAATGGATCTATTGGATCACTTGATTTAAAAAAAAAAAAAAAAATTATGCTGCTTTGTCCTATTCTGGACAAAGGTTTTGAATGCGTCCTTATTTTGCACTTTATACCTAAACAGACGTTTTTTGTTTGCCATGTTAATGTTTTGTCTTTAGACAAAAATAACTTTGTTTTTCCCTGAAAATATATGTAAAAGACTAATCTGAAGCCATCACAAGTGTGCTCTCCTCAAGTAGCTGAAGTAAATGAATGTGAAAGCCTGGGAAGTCTTGGCCTCCTGAGGTCCAACACAAGCTCAGCACTGCCCTCTGTCTGTGTGTTCAGGTGTGGTCCAGGTGCAGCAGAAGGTGGTGGGCATCCTCCCCAGTGGCAGCAGTGCAGGCTCCTCTCAGTCCTTCGCACCCTTCCAGCCCCGCTCAGCCACCATCAATATCCAGCCTAATACTTCGACGCAGCAGGTAGACACACAGACACACACAGAGAGACACAGACACGTGTGGTTACGTGTGGACACATGAGCTGAGTTTAATTACCAGATCCCCACTTATAAGTTGTATTTCTCTACAAAGGTGATCACCACTGGGACGCCCCTCCGTCCTGGAATGACGATGATCCGCTCGCCGCTGCAACAGGCTACCACATTGGGCAAAACCATCATCCGCACACCCTTGGTGGTCCAAGGTATTCTTTGGCATTCCGTTTACATAAAAAAAGCTTTGTAAAATGTATTATATTTGATGACTGCAGCTATAACGGCATACATCTCTATCTTAGGCTATTGCTTTCAAACTAAGTTTTAAAGCTGAATTGAGATCTCCACATTGGCAGACTGTGTGGCCATTGTTCGGTACATTTTGTCAAATTTGTAACATCTGGGCACAGTAGTACTGATTGTAGAAGTGGTTGCGACTAGTTAATACTAGTACTGATGTGATGTCTCCATTCTTTTTCTGCTCATATTGTCTATGCTTACATGTGCTTAGTATCTTTAGGCGAGGCTCATGTATGCAGAGAAATAAGGTTATTAATACATTATACAAATAATACAGATAAGGTTATTAACACTCTGTTTACAGATTATTCTTTGCGGTGTTCCGACCAAGAATTAAAGAGCAGCGCTTACATTTCTAGGTGCAGATCTGCATTCCATCTGCATGTCACAAAGAGGTGTTTACATGCTACAGTATACTGAATCTTTCAGAGTACTCCACCTAGCATATCCCAGTTTTTCAGAAACCAGGAAAAGGGCTTATTTTGGGAACTGAATTCAGAAAAAGGTATTACATGTGCAAATGTATATCCAGGATACTTGGTTTCCTGACCAGGCCAGCTTTAGAAATGTTCGCTTGCTGTAAGGCCAAAATAGAGCAGGGTCGGTCCTAATTTGAGTAGGTTGGTTGGATTACAGCAAATATATTTTTAAGGATGGCCCCATGTTACTGGTCGTCATAGGCACCAGACTTGATTTAAAACAGCTAAGTTACGCTAATTAGAACAGCATCTTTTTTTGACTTACTGTTGCCAAGATGCCGACAGCTGAATGACATAGTTCAGTGGAATATTTAATGTTGAAGGCCGCATGACGGGTACATGTTTCCTTCAAAATTTGGCAAAACTAAGGTACCTTCGAAGGCAGAATTTTATAAGTTTCTGATTTGGACATGCTTTGATGCCTTGCTGACACCAAACGTTCCCTTCGAAAGCAGCATATTTTTCCCATTTCGGATATAGATCCACTCCTCTCTGAAACCAGTAGATTAAAGCCAACCCATTTGTCTGTCTGTGTCCTGCAGGTCAGACCCAGCAGGTTGTGACTCAGATCATCCGTGGGCAGCCGGTATCCACTGCTGTGACCAGCTCCAGTGCCAGCCCCATGACAGCGGGAGCAGGCGTGCAGAGGGTGGCAGCACCTGGGGCCTCCCCGCGTCTTGTTGCTCCTGGCCAATCGCCAGGGGCCCAACCCGGTCCCAGACCCCAACAGGCTCAGGTCAAGCTCACGCTGGCCCAGCTCACGCAGCTCACCCAGGGAGCTCAGGTGAGAGACAGGCACCCATGTCTGGACACTTTCCTGTAGCTCACACACCGTTCCATCTCTTATTCATTGTGGCAGAACCAGAATAGATGGATTTTCATGTGAACAGAATACTGACAATTAAAAAATGAAGAATTCAAAAAAACCTTTTGTTACATTAAATATCTCCCTTTTTATTTATTATTTAATTTTATGCATTATATTATTAATAATAATATTTTATTGTCACATGTTCCAGTTTGCTTCATGTGCTTCATACATTTGTTTTTGGGGATGTCCACAGGGTGGGAACCAAGGCCTGACCGTGGTGATCCAGGGTCAAGGCCAGACACAAGGTCAGCTCCAGCTCATCCCTGCGGGAGTAACAGTCATTCCTGGACCAGGGCAGCAGCTCATGCAGGCGGCAATGCCCAATGGCCAGGTGCAGCGTTTCCTGTTCACACCCTTGCCAACCGCGCCTGCCCCCACCACCAGTACCACGACTGCTCCTTCCACCACCACCTCTGCTTCCCCTGCCGCCTCCACTGTCGCTATGCCAGGTAGGGCTGTGCGATTTTGCCAAAATTCAAAAATGCGATTTTTCTCAATCAATATTGCGATTGCGATTTTATTGCAATTTTTCACAATAAAAACCACAAGCACCAAATATGTCCCATTAATATGCATATTTGTACACAGGGTCCAATTAAAAATAGAAAATGAACTATCTTGTTGCATTGAACCCCAATCCTTGTTTAACATAGTGCAGAGTGTAGCTAACAAACAAGTCTATGCATTAAGTCTATGCAGTTACAAAACAAAAATATTGCGCACCTGCGATTTTGAAATTGCGAATTTCAAAATTGCGATTATATTGCAAATGCGATTAATTGTCCAGCCCTAATGCCAGGTGAGCACCCCATAGGCCTAACATCATGCATAAATTACATTATCACATCATCATTCGGAAACTTGTAATTAATGATAACAGATCATACATTAATTTGAGATATTTTAAAGTATTATTAATTGTTTAACTTTTTCTCTTCCTCCAGCTGTTCAGCCTCAAGCTGCTTCCTCTGGTCCTCCCCCTCTTGGCCCAATGCAGCCTGCACCACAGGTGGCTGCCCCCACTCAGGCACCTGCCCCAGCACCCATCCAAATGTCTATCCCAGCGTCTATACCCACTCCCACCCCAGCACCTTCTTCAATACAGGTTCCTGTGTCAGTTCCTCCAGTCTCCTCACTGCCTCCAGCCCAGGTGCTCAACCAGACTTCCACACCGTCCCTGGCTCCTGCCCCTGTCCCTACCGCTGCTCCTGTCCCTACTGCTGTCCCTGTCCCTACCGCTGCTCCTGCCCCTGTTCAACAGCTTGTGGCCAAAGCCCAGCTTCAGTTCCAGCACCAGCCCCTGCAACCTCAGCAGCAGTTGGTGCAGGCCCAAGTGTCGGCAGCACCACCTCAGACTCTCGGCACCTTCACAGTTGCCCCAGCGGTGGGCCAGACGGTGGTAAGCCAGGCTCAGCTTCAGGTCCAACAGCCTCAGGCGGTCCTGAGCGCTGCCTCCGTCCCAGCCCAAGTACAGGTGCAGGCTTCCTCCATTCAGCAGCCCCAGGCGGCGGTGACGGCTACAGCAGCTCCCCCCCTCCAGGCTCAGGTCCAGGTGCAGGTGCGCCCGTCGCTGCAGCTCCACCAGCAGCTTATCGCTGTACCGGGCATCCAGCAGCAGGTGCTGTCCCAAATCCAGAGCCAGGTTGCCGCCCAGCTACAGCAGCAAGGCGGCGCCATGCCCCAACAGATCAAACTCCAGCTGCCCATAACCATCCAGCAGCAGCCTGCTGTCTCCATTGCCACAGCTACACCTGTCCAACCGCAACATCAGCAGCAGCTTCCGCAGCAGCAGCAGCAGACCGTGGTAAGCGTTGGCGGTCAGGTGCAGAACGTGGTTGCAATCCAAGCGGCCAGTGTGCAGGAGCAGCTGCAGCGCATGCAGCAGCTTAGGGAGCAGCAGCAGCTGCAGCAGCTGAAAAAGAAGCAGCAGCAGGAGGCCAAGAAGGAACTTCTGGCCCAGCAGGCGTGCAGCCAAGGAGAGCTCCTTCAGAAACAGGTAGGAGACTCACTGAGGGCCATTCTAGGTGACTACAGAATGAATCTTTTGTTTTTGCTTTTGTTGCAAAGATAGAGATGGTTGTATGTACGATACTTTTCACACGTAGGGATATACAAATAATTGCATTAGAATGATCTTGTAACATTCTTGTTGATTCCCTTGGGGCATGTGAATGTGTCTGCATTGTCTCGTGACAGGTGGTGATGAAACAGAATGCCGTCATAGAGCACTTAAAACAGAAGAAAACTGTATCCGCTGAAGAGAGGGAGGAAAACCAGAGGTATGTAGTGGTTGTGGCCTTTTATTTTATTTTATTTTTAACAGGGGACTTGCCTGCCTAACACTCTAGCCACCATTGGTTTATGATGCAGATCCGCCACTTTCTTGTTTTGTTTCCTCCTCAGGATGATTGTGTGCAGCCAAGTGATGAAATTCATCCTGGACAAGATCGATAAGGATGAGAGGCAAGCTGCCAAGAAGCGAAAACGTGAGGAATCGGTGGAGCAGAAACGCAGCAAGCAGAACGCTTCCAAACTCTCTGCGCTGCTCTACAAGCACAAGGAGCAACTCAAGGCTGAGATCCTCAAGAAGAGAGCCCTCCTAGATAAGGACCTGCAGATAGAGGTGCAGGTAAGAAGCAAGTATCAGTGGCTTAATCTCAATGCCCCTCAAAGCATGAAGTAACATTTGGGTTAGTCGATTTTAGGGCTTTGACTTTAATTTTTTCAAATGTTCAAATTAAATTCCAATAAAAAAGTAAAAAAATATTCAAATGAATAGTAGGAAGCCTGTGATATTTAAACCTTTTATTAAATATTTTTTTATAAATGTGTTTGCTCGTAAACAAGTTATTTTTCTTCTCATGCCTGGGAAAATTAATCACAATCATTAGCAAGGCTATTATTGGTCATCCAGGCTCCTGTAGGGGATGTTGGCACCCTATTTTGTGCAAAGGGTAAACTTGTGTATTTCCAATAGTAAGTTAACTGTGTCGTAACAGCATCTTCTGTTATATTCTGTTCATTTATCTTCACTCTGAATATCTTGTTTGCTCAATAATTTCAACACATGCAAAAGTACTTTACCTGTCTTGTAGGTAAAATTCCTTTTTTTTTAAACAGAATGATGGCAGTTATTTGATCTTCCTTTCCAGGAACGCACATCTCTTTCACACATATGAAATAATTCATCAGGATCTTGTATTAACCAGAAAATCTTCACATAGGTGTCTTTAACAGACCATCAAAATCCTTGAGCAGTTATCACAGTTCAACATATAAATGGAATTTGAATGTTCTATTCTATGCTTGGTCATCAGGATGAACTCCGCAAAGACCTGGGCCGGATACGGCGTGAGAAGGAGAGGGCCCAGGCTGCCTCAGCGCAGGCGGCACAAGCAGCAGCCGCCAGCACGCAGGCGGCCAGCGCACTCTCCACGTGCTCCACCTCCACCTCTCCCTCGTCCTCCTCTGCATTTACCTCGCCGTCCGCAGGCCACAAGCGTAAGCGCGACGATGAGAGGGAGTCCCCATCCTCCAGCAAACACAAGAAAAAGAAGATGATTTCTACTACCTCAAAGGATCCCAAGAAGGACACCAAGCTGTATTGTGTCTGCAAAACACCCTATGACCAATCTAAGTAAGCCTGCTATATGTTTGTAACAACAACATTGGCATTTAGGTGGGCATTTGTTCTGAGAACTAAAGAACCAATTCCTCACTTTAAAATCCTCTTTGTCACAGGTTCTACATTGGTTGCGACCTTTGTTCCAACTGGTTTCATGGCAGTTGTGTTGGCATTACTGAGAAGGAGGCCAGAAAAATGGAGGACTACGTTTGCAACGAGTGCAAAAGGCAACAAGAAGGCAGTACCGAGGAGTTATACTGCATCTGTCGGACACCTTACGATGAGGCCCAGTACGTATTTGTACCAGATGTGAAGAAAATGGGATTTGTGTTTGAGACTAATCATAGGCTGAGGAGTTTAGCTGGAGTGGAGCTCGAGTTTTCTAGATTATTAGATTATTATGCTCTGCTAAGATCTCTTACACACAAACACTTTAAATCACCTGAATACACACCTTTGCATGTATGTATTATTTGTCTGTGAAGCTGTTTTATCAGTTGTGCTGTGTTTCTTGTAGATTCTACATTGGCTGTGACCGATGCCAAAATTGGTACCATGGTCGTTGCGTGGGAATTCTTCAGAGCGAGGCAACGGAAATCGATGAATATGTTTGCCCACAGTGCCAGTCGACGGAAGATGCAATGACCGTACTTACGCCGCTCACAGACAAGGATTATGAAGGCTTGAAAAGAATATTACGCTGCTTACAGGTGAACCCCTGGCACTAAATCCCAGTTCTGTGACCTTTTCATCTCAAAATCTAAACATACCCTAGCACTAGAGTTTTGCTCAGCCGGAATGTCTATAAACGAGTCATAGGGTCTTAGTAGCTCTTCTCCCATGTTTGATTAGACCAATTACATGGCTCAGTCCAGGGATTAAATTGACATAAGCTCATGCTGCATTATGACATCAAAAGCAACTAACCTTTTTTTCACGCTTTTCAGTTAAGAGTAATTAATTAGGCTAAACTATCGTTCTAACAATTGGTAAAACATTGAGTTTTGTGTAGCCTAATAGACCGCCTGGTTTTTCTGATGAAAGGATGACCTATCAGTGAGTCAGAGACGTTAGTTGAGGCTGTCAAACAGAGCACTGCACGCTGGTACTCTATATAAGAGAGTTTGACACAGCGAGATAGAAGCAGACAGACAAGGTATGTGCTAAGAGGTGCTTAAATGCAGAGAGGTGCTTAAAGGCCCACTATGCAACATTTTTCATTAATTTTCATTAATTTTCATTAATCCGTTTCATACTGTTTAGGATGCTAAAATGAGTCATTACACGGCGAACGAACGGTGTAGAATGCGCCACCGTGGCCAATAGCGGTAGATACAGCACTTGCAATGTTCAGCAGTGCGGTCCGCCTCCAATAGAATGCAGTGCAATACAATGCAATACAGCGGTCTTCAGAGGGAGCTCGTGAGAGAGAAAAACAGAATGTTGCTTAGCTCCTCTTTAAATGAGTAGCTGTCAGTTGAATTCCATTGTGCATTTGGCCAGTTTAGTTTCCATACATGAGCCAGCTAGCATACCTCCGGTATCTACGAATGAAATGCTAAACGTAATGACATGAAGTTGACATAAGCCTAACGCCTAAGTCTTGGTTTTATTTTATACTATGTAGAAGGTTAATCAGTGTTTTGTAGTTCTGTATTTTCAGAGGTAAACGTTAAAGATGAAGTTGACGTAAGCCTAACATTATCTGAGGTTAGGCTACCTATGGCAAACATAAATAAAACAGTTTTCGTCTGCTTATGCTCTAAGCCTCAATTAATTGTTGATACGGTTGCATTCATTTAGGGCTGTGCAAGCCTACATCACATTGAACAAGCCGTGCAAGCCTACGTCTACGCCTGCAGACAGACCCTCTAGAGGGAGCGTCACAGTGTTGTTAGCCAATCAGAGGCGATACATTTGCGTATCAATAGCTTGAAACAAGACAACCACAGCATATTTTTGTCGAAACCAACTGTCATGACATTATTTTAGACAAGAGACCACCACAAAATTAATGAAAATACGATGGAATGACACCTTTAAGTTCTACAGTACAGGTATTTGTGACAATTTGTGACATGTAAAATGTTCTGACAGCCATAATATCCCAATAGCAATTTGATTTGGTACTATAATGGTCGTGTATCTTGTGTGGTAAAGGTATGACAGGTCTGTGATGTTTATTATATTTCATGTCATGCATATGCCAGTACCAATTCTGACTCCAATCTGTACTTAAAAATTTCCAGTATAGTAGGCTATCTGAGTGAATTAATAATACACAAAAACATAGTGTAGTAAAGTGTGTGTGTGTGTGTGTGTGTGTATTCTGTGCAGTCAAAAAAAGATTGTTAACTCCGACCTCAGACCAGAGCCCCCCCACATAGCAAATCCCAATTTAACCCCTGGCTCTGTCCTTATAGAGCTAGGGTATTCAGTAGATGGACACCAGTCTGGATATGGACTGAGATGGGGTTTTAATGCAGACCCATGGTGAGAAACATGCTAATTATCCATCGTCCATGTGACATTTTCGTGGGGCACTAATTAACATGGTCCCTATTATAATTCTGTACACATTGTTCAGTCAAGGCCAACCTGCATCTCCACTTTCTCCTTCAATTTAAGTTATAATATAAATGTATAGATATAAACAACATACAGCCTATGGTCAATTTAGATATAAATAATTTATATTTTATGCCTAATCAGTCATTGTACAGCTTATTTACAATGTATGCTGAAAGATTAAGTTCATACATTTTAGTTCATACATCTTCATACACCTTAACTTGTCTTCAAATAGGAGTCCATTTCAAACATTGACAATAAAATGAGTGCACAATAGCTGGAGAAAAAGTGAATGTGGCATAGCTGTGGCAGACGCTTAACTAATAGTGGAATTATTAGTTGAAGGCTAATAATTTTTATCACGTGTTGTATCAAAGTTTCTCAGACTACTGAATTATTAGGCCTAGGACATTTACGAATTACATATGCATATGCATAATATATTATCAATGGCAACTGCAGATTATAAATGCATTTTTCCAGTTTCAAGACAAGTCGGGTGTAGATTTTGCATTGGCCTGCGCCTATTAGACATCCTTAATGAATAACCATCAGCAAAAATAGATTAAAATCAATGTAATTTCATTAACTGGCCTATGTTCATCCACGCCCTTGAATCAGAGAAACTGTGGTGTGCAAACACATTAGAATTATATTTGAATAGCCCTTTCACAGAGTCCCCTAGTCATACCCTAGCTGTAGCTTATTAGCTTATCGGTGTACGGAGGTTTGCAGAGTTGGAAAGACCACTATTGATTCCGCCCCTTCGGATTTATGTAAATAATAATAATATTTCTTTTTTCCAAACTAGATTTATGTAAATGATGATAATACTATTTCTTTTTTTCCCAACTAGGCACACAAAATGGCCTGGCCTTTCTTGGAGCCGGTGGATCCCAATGATGCTCCTGATTACTATGGTGTCATTAAAGAGCCAATGGGTATGAAAGTTCTATTTAAACGTCCCCAAGTTCCTTCTACTTTAAGAAGGGTGTTTTCCTCTTAAAAGAATATATGCTGTTCAGCCTAAAATACAAAGAACACTTGAGTGCATAATTTAAAATTTGTAATGTAATTATAATTTTTGTTGCGTAATCTGTAAAGTGGGTTTTTAGACCTTTTGCATGTTTTGTCACAGACCTGTCCACAATGGAGGAGCGACTACAAAGGCGGTATTACAGCAAATTGACTGAATTTGTAGCGGACATGACCAAAATCTTCGACAACTGCCGCTACTACAACCCAAATGACTCGCCGTTTTACCAGTGCGCCGAAGTGCTGGAGAACTTCTTTGTACAGAAACTCAAAGCATTCAAAGCAAGCAGGTAAGACAGAATACCCCTCAGTAGTAGTAGACCTTTATTGTTGTTACACAATACAGACAGTAGCACTCTCTTTTGCAACTCCTCTGTTTCCATTGCTCATTATGCCTAATTCATTTGTCCGTCTTCTTCACCCCATGTGATTTAGTTTAGCTGTGTAATCTACTCTTGCATGCATGTGGTTAATTTAACTTTGCTCTCTCTGTTGCTCTCCAAATGCATGGATTTTGTGCTTTATTTGAGTGTGTGTGTGTGTGTGTGTGTGTGTGTTATACCCCCTAAATTTGGTCCACTGATACGATTCAGGTGGTAAAGTCTAAGGGATAGACTGGGAACCTAGATTTACCTTAGAAATAGTCATAGCCATTCATTTAATTGGGTGTTTATATGTTTAGAATAGATGATTTAGAATGATTTCACTGCTAAATGTTAAGGGTAAAATTTTGTGTAGTGTTAAGGGTAATTTTTTCTTTAGTGTAGTGCAGGGGTCTTCAACCTTTTTCAGCTCAAGGACCCCTTGGCTGTGAGAGAGACTGGGCACGGACCCCCATACCTATGGAGTAAGATTGCAGTCAAAATTTTTGTGTCCTTAAATTTGATACACGTGCGTATTTAGTTGTGCATAAAATAAACATTTGTGAGTTCTCAAATGAGTTCAGTCATGCATAAAAAATACGAATTCAAAAATTACAAGTACGAAATCAAAATTTCAATACGCCTCTCAATATGACTTGGCACACGTTACTCAACTGTCAAAATACGTCATCGCCCCATTCACAGGCATTAGGCCTACTTGTTGAGAAAAGAAACGTTTTGACAGCTATCTTACACACCTGGCCCACCTCAAATCCTGCCGTCATTTGGACCGTCAGTTATGAGTGCCTACATGCACGCACGCACGCACACATTCTAAACAAGCGTCATTATTAATGGGGGTAACACCTCGTTTCTTTACATAGTTGCATAAATTCGCCCTATAACAGAATGAATGTCACAAGGGTTAACTAGCTAGATATATTCAGCTAAATTCAGGCAAAGCTTCATTAGCTCAAACTGATACAGACAGAAAGCCTCTTCCTCTTGTGTAAATATAACTTCGTCTTTCAGAAGGAAACATGAGATTATCGTTATCGTTTTATTGTGACGGAACGTTGTATGAATGAATTCGCGCAGAACGCCTTGAAGTTCAAAGACCGCAGACTCTCATAAAAAAACAACAAAGCAAAACATCACATAGAACAAATACCCCGCAAAGTTCAGGGTTCATCAGTCCCAACACTGAACAGACGAATCAAACGTAATTTATCTCCCGGAATGAAAAGAACGAGTTTGCTGAATACGAAGCTATTTAACTAAAACGCACGGAGGGGAAGTGTTCTTAAATCGCGATGATCACAAGATCACAAGGGTCACCTTTTTTATTATATTGGGACGAAGAATTAAAGATAACTGATCAGCTACCAGGTCCTAGTGAGAGCACTGAACCTGGTGAGTGGAGCTTCTCTATTCTAGGACTGATGGGATTTGCGAGGCAATGTCACATAAGGCTCAGGCTGAAGTGGTGACCTGTATTTGTACATTTATGAATGCTAATGTGTTTTGGCATAGGTTAGCAAAATGTTACGCAGGGATCACATGATCACATGCATGATTCATGGCCTACAATGTGTTATTTAAAAATGAATATGAAGCAATTTTCTTTTGAACATTATGTTAACTATGACAATTTGTATTTTTTGGAAGAGAAAAAAAATGCTTCAGACGAAATATTTTCGCGGACCCCCTGCAGTACCACCACGGACCCCCTAGGGGTCGCGGACCCCCGGTTGAAGACCCCTGGTGTAGTGTATTCAGAAAATAGATACCACAGAATCCCAGGTTTTGCAGGATGCATTAAACACCAGTGTAATTTGACACCAGGTAGCCAAATTAAGGTAGCAATGCAAGAAGTAGGCATATTATACTGTATATATACTAAAATTAAATTATATAAGGTATTACAGCAAGTTCTTACCACCTACCCTCACAATGGGAATAAAAATTATTATGGGTGGTGGTGGGGTGAGAGGCAGCAGAATGGGCTTCACTTCCCACCAATTAAAGCTATCTCATGGATGAGAAGTCTGATAACAACGGTGGCATGTACAAAAAGGTTAAAAGAAAGAGACAGGATGGATATGAATCGTAGAAGAGTGGTTAATGCATATTTGAAGAAGTAATTAGGTGTTCAACAATGTCTAGGCAGTGTGGCTTTATGTGGAAAGGACATACTTCAGCTGCCAATAAACATTCTAGTAGAAAAATTCCACTGCTGAGGTAAGAACAGAGTTATTATTAACAAGAACTAAGGACCAGATAGATAGTGGACTTGCCCCTATCTCAAGCAAAGGGCAAAAGTGGAAACCAGAGGTAGCAGTGCAGGAGGCAGATGCCCTTAGGCATAGAGAGGTGGTTGAGAATGTCCAGTTTGGGCAGGGAAGCTTTGGGCGTACAATTGGGAAGAAAGGCAGATCAGATAGATAGAAAAAGAGTTGTGAAGGTGTGCAGGCAAGAAGAGGCTAGCAGACATATAAAAGCCGTGGCGCTGGCAAAGCAAGGCCTGTGGCTATAGTTTCTCTTAAAAGCGACCTATGACGTAATACCGTACCCAGATAGGAGGAGGATCTGGACGGATGTTGATCTGTTGTGCCTTCTCTGTTCAGGAGTAGCTACATATGCTTTTTGGCTTTAAAGCAAGCCTGACACAAGGTCGTTACACGTGGCATCACAACCAGGTGCTAAAGTGCTTGGCAGCAGGTATTGAAAGTAGGAGATAGCAGGTAAATGCAGGAAGTAGTCACAAAAGAGGTATCCAGATTGTGCAGGAAGGCGAGAAAGGTAAAAGAGCCGTATAGTCAAGGAGTATTAAGGAGCAAAAGATTGGCAGCTGCAAGCAGATGTGGGAGGAAGGTTGGTGATCCCTCCCTAGAGGTGGCCTATGAAAAGAAAAAGCTTTAATGTGAAGAGTCAAGAGTGAGGTAAGGATTAGTAGCAAGGGCAGTTATCTCATTGTTAGGGGAGCTTTGTGTTGGTTGTAAGAATCTAAGTAAAACTGTCAGAAGAAATGTCAGAGGACGCAGCAATTTGCTAAGAAGATTTGGATGAGACGGATGTTTACGGCATTAGGAAAACAATAGAGATGATATGCTAAGAGCTCCCAAAGAGACAGTCTATCACTGTTTCTCAAAGTCAAGAATGCTTCCTCGCTAGAACACTGGCCTTAGAAGCCGTACACTATGGAGAAGAGGCTTCATACCTTTGTAGCATTCAAATCGGGTGAAATGGAACAGGCTCGCAAGTGTGCTTAAATCAAATATTCTAAAGCCCAGCGCTCTAGAATCTTTGGTTTAAATCTAGCCCACTCATTAAGAAAAGTGGAGGATTATGGGTATTTTAACAATGCCGAGGATCCATCAGTGCATCCTTGAAAAATCTACAAAAGAAGGACTCAGTACTTGATAGAATTTTGAAGTATCCTTGACATTGGAACAGTACTTGGCGATGTCCAATGACGTGGAATCTTCGAAAAAGCAGCCGTTAAGGATGCTTCCTCGACTTTGAGAAGCAGTGTATGTGGGGTATACTTCATAGGGATGTTTTTACGATCCCTAAGTACATTTTGCCATTTCGGCTGGCAGAGAATGTTAGTTGGTTAAGGAAGTTTGGAGATGGCTTGTAACTTTTCTCTCCCTGTTAGGGATAGTGTGGTGGGGATTTGATCCCAGGGTGCTAGGCAGGTGCTTAAGCCATTACGCTATTAAAAGGTCAAATTGTAGTGTAATCTGTCTAGAAAATAGTGATCGATGCATCCCAGAGTGCATTTATGCACATTTTTAATCACCAGAAGAGAGATCTATAAATACCAGTGATGATGAGTGATTAAAGGCTTGAAACACTCGTTGATCCTGAGGTACACTACTGATGAGGCGTCCTGGAAAGTCATGAATTGAGTGGGTTAGTGTCAGGAATCAGGATACTGTAGATCTTTTCTACCAAAGGTAATCTTTATACACACACACACAAGTGTACAAGTATCTTGTGTTCTGTGTAAACTGTTTACAGGTAAATGGTTTCAAAACATCAGGTTTTATTGTAAATATTGTAAATATTACCACAAAACTTCCACAGTTGATTTCTATTAAAGGACCATGCCATCGTTTCTCAATATTGAAATATGTTCTTCCCTTAACTTAGAGTTGACATATACCTGTCTTGTCTCAGTGCATGCACTCAATTGCTCTGGCGTGTGATGCTATAGTACTTTGTTACTTAGCCTAGTTCTTTCGAAAGAGTCCAAACAGGGTTGAAGTTAGAAGTGACCAAACACATCCACGTCTTTCATATTTGCATGCGGTTACTCAAGTAGTTGCTTGACTATAGTGCTAGTGCTGTCCTGTTTTACATGATGTTATTGTGCGGACAGTGAAGGGCTCCCAAGATGCCACCAGTAACTCTTGGTTGTATATCTTTGCAAAGACACTATGTGATTTACAGCCCTTAGATGTTTGCAACCAACCCCAACCCAGTGTGTTTGTGTGTATGTGTAAGAGGGAGAGAGAATTTAGCCCCCTTCCCTATTTGTGTCTGCCTTGCATTTGTGCCACTTGCATGTAATCTTTCCCCATCCATTCTTCTCTGTTGCAGATTATCATAAATCATGCCATTATGACGTTATATTCTGGACTCCGAGTTGGATGCCAGGGGTCAACTCCTAGTTTCAAATCATGGGACTTGTTTCATAAACAGAGGAAATATCAATGTGATTTCATATTTAAGAAACATTTATGTTTTCATTCCGGAAATTCACCCATCATGCACACTTTTTAAAAAGAAAAAATACTGTTTTGTAAGAACAAGCCTAACTCCAAAGATGCCTTCTTTGACAATCACTATGTGACAGCCATGTTGACGAAATTATGTGTAACACCATTGCAATCAAGGGATATGCTTTTTTGACTTGTTACTATGTTTTGTGTCTCATGTAAACCTCTATAAACAAAACCAATACTGATATCAATAACTCATGTCTTTACCTAAAGTCATCAGTGAAGAAACATTTATTTTGAAGTATATAACTTAATATTTAATTCATTTTATTTTTGTTCTTGTTAAATTCGAAAAAGAAAAAATGATTGACCTTGACCTCAAGTTGTATATTTTATTGTGAGATCATTATTAAATAGTTGTTTCTATCTTAGCTCTCTCTGGATTGACTTATGTCTTGACATGAATTAATAATGGTTAAGAGGCATGGTTTTAATTAAAGAAATACCACTGCTGACTAGTTGTATTACTCTTGGAGGATCACTAGAGTTTATTTTCTTTTGAACATTTTTAGATTGTTGGGTTTTAATTGTAAATAGGTCTATATAACAAATTATGCATAATGTTATATCATTTTTGGAAGCGTTCCGTTTGAAAAGTCTCGGCCAATGATTTGAAGCATTTTTGTTCACTGAGAAATTGTCCCCGTCATCACCACACATAACTAGCCTAATGACTGAAAAGGCATTCCCGAAGGATTACACCAACATGGCTGTTCTCATGTGACCCCAGGCCATCCATTATTTATTTTTTTTTTCTTTTTGTAATACTATTGTAAGTCAATAAAAACATGATTTCTCAGCTCTTGCTTCCCCCTTTTGCTCTCTAGGTCTCATAACAACAAACTCCAACCTTCAGCCTCTTAGAATACACTGCACCCTATGTTGTGCCCTTAAATTCAATAAAGAAGCAAGAATTTCATTCTTGAACCCTTGGTTGGTGGTGGACCCAGACCCCTGTGATGTTGGTGCTCCACACTTCCCTTCCCTGCCTTGGTCCCCCTTTCATGGCTGCTGCGTCTTGGATCAAGCCGGAAACAATGCGGCATGGCTGACCCCTCGGGCTGGTAACCAGCCTCTTATTCTTTTGATGAACACCGGTTTGAGCTTGAGAGACACTGCGGAGAGAAAAAACGCCATTTCACAAGACTGATTTTCTCTAAATGAGGTTATGTTAAAATTAGTTCATGGATCTTCTCACTCTTTTTAAAATAATGCGTCTCCACTTAAAAGATTTTTGATGCCTGGATTCCGGATGTAATTTCCCCGCGCTACCTGGTTATGCACTAAATGTGCAGAGGCAAGTGTACTTGGGTTGTGCACCCTAGGTTGGGGTAGGGATGGGGAACACATGTGGGTGTTAAACCACAATATGAGGTTGAAGTTGGCCTGTTTGTAAAACTTAATTTTTTTTCAATATTCTTTTTTTCTATTACAGCTGAATAAATATTGGTGTATATGAAACAAAATAAATGAAGACTTGAACTTATACTCTGATGAAACCTGTTTTTATTACACTGTATATTATTACCAGAGACTGTTGATGAAGTGTTCTTAAAGATCTTTGTTATTACACTTGTTTTTGAGGAAGTGGATTGTCTGAATGATAAGCGCTGTCCATATATCATACACAAATTATACTGAATAATGTGTCTATATGCACTTTTTAAATTTATTTTGAGTACATAGTTGCGGGTGTCATGGGAACTAGGAAACTTGTGGATAAAAAAGGCCATAATCCATAATCGAACCACTGATCTCTAAAGAATAATTTTAAGGTCTGTGGTCTGAACTCTGAAAAGCTAAGAATCCGGTTGAGAGACGCATGATAACCTAGTAAATCTCGCGATAACAGACAATGCATTCTTTAGATTTTGCGAGATTTCCCGTGATTTTTTTGAACAGTCCAATGGTAGGATGCTTTTCCTCGAACAGACCAATCAGGGAGCTTAGCGCCGCGAATTTAAAGGTCTGAAGAAGCTTACTGCCACACATCAATTTTTTGCCCGAAAGAGAAGGTGAGTATGTATTTTTTAAATTTTAAATAAGGTGAAGTGGTCTTGAGCGTTATGCTTCTATTTGTCTTGGATGTTTGTGGAATAGTTTAAGTAGCTTTAGCAAAGTACCATTATTTTAATTTGCTTCCTAGTTTGCTACGAAAAACTATCATTTCAGATTGACAGCTTTTTGTATTCTCGCTAGCATGTCAACGTGCCGTAGCGCATGTGGTAACTCACATTAGCCAGTTAATGTTAGTAATTATAACGGTGGATTACCCGATGTCTCTTCGAACTAGCTTTTTAAAACCTTACATCGTTGTTTTTCAATTTTTAGTGCACAGCTCTACTTCACTCAACAACTTCAAAAATGTCGGCGAACAACGAGAATGGTCTTCGTCTGAACAAGTTCAAAAACAAGGGGAAGGATGCAACTGTATGTATGCATACATTGACGATAAATAAACGTAACGCTTTACATTTGCCTGATGTGAACCAGTTTCATTGTCGCCGTCTTTTGTTGCATGCAGGAAATGAGGCGCAGGAGAGTTGAAACCAATTTTGAACTTCGCAAGGCAAAGAAGGATGATCAGATGTTCAAAAGAAGAAATGTCGGGACCTTACCCGACGAGGCAACTTCTCCGCTTCAAGAGAAAAGTCAGAACGGCCAGGTTCGTGTTCTTTTTCGGTTGCCATTCAATGTAATGGCAGCACTAACTGACTCAATGTGTTTTTAAGACATGATTGAATGCATAGGAATTTGCACGGTCATTCATTCTGTATTTCACCTCAGGCGTGTCAGCAGTGGACAGTGGAGCAAATTGTGGAGGGTGTGAGCAACAATAACCTGGAATCGCAGTTGCAAGCCACTCAGGCGGCAAGGTACAGAAAACGGTTATAGTTAAATGTCTACAAATGGTGTTTGTACTTGTGTAGCCTTTACTGAATATCTACTCTGTAAAAATCGCAGGAAGCTGCTGTCAAGAGAGAGGCATCCTCCAATTGATCAGATCATCAGCTCTGGTCTGATTCCCAAATTTGTCGTGTTCTTGGGCATATCTGACAATCCTCCCATCCAGTTTGAAGCAGCCTGGGCCCTTACTAACATTGCCTCTGGAACATCTGACCAGACCCGTGCTGTGGTAGAATCGGGAGCCATACCTGCATTTGTAAACCTCATCACATCCCCTCACCCTCACATCAGTGAGCAAGCAGTTTGGGCTCTTGGCAATATAGCAGGTATGAATGTGTTTTAAACAGAATGAAACCCAAAGTGTTGGTTAACTTGCCACAACTGATTTGATATCCAGATGCTAACATAATTAATTTTTTTTTTTTATGTTAGGTGATGGTTCTTCCTACAGAGACATGGTTATCAAGCATGGAGCTGTTGCTCCATTGCTTAGCCTGTTGGCTGTTCCTGAGCTGAGTGTCTTCTCAGTAAGTGACTGTGTTCTTTAGAGTGAAAAATCATTGTATCCTCTGTGTGGCTCAGTAGAGTTTAAGAAATGTTCTGGGCCCATTTCTTCAAACTGGTTTAATCTAGGTAAAGGCAGGATTCCCATGGGGGGGTTAAATTGGGCTCCTTTTTTGGAGACCATAGCCCTGTTTATCAGCAACAAAAAGATTGGGTACCGGATCACTATTTAGTCAATGCAGAGTTTTCGTTCTTTTGTTCGCAGTTCTTGGTGACCAACTAGGGCTATGGTGTTTTTTTTTTTTTTTTTTTTTTTTTTCCCCCTCTCTCATTGGGTTTCTCCCTTTTTAATATTGATTATTAGAATCATTCAGAGACAGTTGCATTTTGTAGCCTTTAGGTGGTGTAATTGTTCATATATTCATTGACTTGCATGATCATGACTGAACTTTCATTTCTAGTCTGGTTACCTGAGGAATGTGACCTGGACCCTGTCCAACCTGTGTCGCAACAAGAACCCAGCGCCACCTCTGTCTGCAGTGCAGCAGATGATGCCCACAATCATCCGTCTCCTGCATCATGATGACAAGGAGGTGCTGGCCGACACCTGCTGGGCAGTGTCCTACCTAACTGACGGTCCCAATGAACGGATTGAAGTGGTGGTACAGACTGGCCTGGTACCACGTCTGGTGCAGCTGCTTGGCTGTGGAGAGCTGTCTGTTGTGGTATGAACATGGCTTTTTACTTTTACTACTGTAGCTTTGACACATGTCTTTTGTAACATGTGCTATACAAATTGAATTGAATAGCCGTTGCTGATATGAAGCACTGTCCCGAGCAAAATTTGCAGAGGTGGATCTCAAGAGTAAAGGATTATGCCTGGACTTTGTCTTTTGTTGCTTCAAAAGCCTGTGCACGTGGGATTACCTAGAAAGCAAAGTCTGCCTTTCCGTCCCACAAGAAATGACTAGTGACTAATACTAACATTTTGAATATACACACATTTTGTGAACTTGATGGGTTTTTAATTTGTAAATGGATTTGATCTTGGGGGTTGGTGTTTTATAAGGGTTATCCAGACAAGTAAAAAGTGTGTGTGTGTGTGTGTGTGTGTGTCCGTCTCTCTCTCACTCTTTCTGTCTCTGCAGACTCCAGCTTTGCGGACAGTTGGAAACATTGTGACTGGGACTGATGAGCAGACCCAGGCTGTGTTAACTGCTGGTGTCCTGGCTTTGTTTCCTGACCTTTTGCGCCACCCCAAGAATAACATCCAAAAAGAGGCTGCCTGGACACTATCCAACATTACTGCTGGCAAAGACTGCCAGATTCAAGAAGTCTTGGATGCAGGACTGGTTCCTTACCTGGTGGAAGTCCTTAGGAGGGTATGTTTTCTACAAAGTAATTTATAAAATTGTTAGATGTGTCAAACATGAATACTGAAAATTTGCTGAATTAATAGTTTCTTTTGTTTGTTTTTCTAATTTAGGGTGACTACAAGACCCAGAAGGAGGCTGTCTGGGCTGTGACCAATTTGACCAGTGGAGGCACTGTAAACCAAGTTGTTTATCTTGTTCAAGCCAATGCACTAGAACCTCTCTTAAACCTGCTTGCCACTAAAGACAGCAAAACCATCCTGGTTATACTTGATGCCATCACCAACATTTTCCTTGTGAGTATTATTATTATATATATATATATATATATATATATATATATAAATTTTTTTATTTTTATTTTTTTCCCCAGAATTGGTGTGTTTTAGTTGTTGTAATCTTGGTGGACAAACACTTGGTACATCTAGTTCCATAATTGAGCTTTGTCTTGCTTCCAACAGGCGGGTGAGAAAATTGGTGAGACGGACAAGCTCTGTCTGATGATAGAGGAATGTGGTGGCCTGGACAAAATAGAGGCCCTACAATCTCATGAGAATGAGCTGGTTTACAAGGCTGCCCTAAACCTCATTGATAAATATTTTTCAGGAGAGGTGGGTGAGACTTTAAAAAAAAAAAAAAAAAAAATTTTTTGGCCAGTGGCCTAATTGACTTAATATTATTAATTTTTTTTTTTTTTTCATTTAAAGGAGGAAGAAGACCAAAGTGTTGCTCCGGAGGCTACCACAGACGGTTATGCATTTCAGATCAGTGAAAACCAGAGTGCATTCAGTTTTTGAATGTTTGTTCTATCAATATTCTGCCTTGCAACTGTTTGTCCTTTATCTATGTGATTATGTCTGTCCCAACCTTTGGTGTGAAGTGTAAAGAATCTCTTGTCTGTTCTGTAAATAAAGTTTCTAGTAAAATACTGCCTTTATTTGTTTTAGTCAATTTAATCATCTTAATCGGTCATAGATGAGGAGAAATTTCGTGTTCATGGTCACTTTCAAGTCTTGCTGTTAACTTGCCTGATGTCACATCAGCCTTCCCTGCCTCCTTAAACTGTCTGCATTTGCGAGATTGCCTCAGGAGAGCTGCCTACTAGATCACCACTAGTCAACTTCTCGGTAGCTCCGCAAAATTTTTACTGGACTTGATCCGTTCCTGAGAATGAGCGTTCATTATTTCTCTCTCCCAGTTGGATACATTTAGAGAGGCTACTTTAATTTTTGTAAATGATTTTTGCCGTCTGCTTTTATTACTATTCTAAGTGCGTTTTACGTGACAACTTGGAGGCTAACTTAACTAGCTAGCTAGTGATGGCAGCGGTATGGACATCCGGGCCACAGTACCTTGATTCTATTATTGTTGGTTTACTGTGATGCCAGCAAACCCGTAAACATTATAGCAAATATTTTTTTTACCGTTTGAGTCCTGGCCAAAAGGTGTAGTAAGAGGACATGTCTAATCAAGGAGCGAGAAGGAATGGCCCAGTTAAGTTGCGTTTAACAGGTAAGAATTTATTATTGGCAATGGCTTGCTAATGTTAGCGGTAAGGTTATCCTGCTAACTAATGTAACTTGGTTTCTGGCGAGAATTATGGGCTAGTTCTGTTGCAGCGCTTCATAATCTGTCTTGCATTACATTTTAAATTTACAACACTGCATCTGTAGATCGTTGGCTATTGCTGTGTGAAGGCATGCTTCTGCCACTGAAAGCAGTACATAAAGCCACTCGTTTTGGAAAGCGTCCACTGCTGCTGGGCAAACCAAACCCTTCAGTAACACTGAACAGAAAATGCTAGCTTGCAGTTAGCTGGGATTGAAACCCAAACCACCCTCCCTGCCTTAACCTAGTAGTCTAACATTAGCTACTAAACTTGGCTAAGATTAACGTTACCACTAGAGTTTCATCCGAGCTTTATTCTTTGACCATAAATGTTAACGATACTTCTCATCACTCAGTTGTTTTTCAACAAATGTCTTAAAGAAAATAAATAGGACTTGATTAAACAGACGGGTCTAGCGGTGTAGTCTATGTTCCTTGTCAGAGCCAGTTAACGTTAGTTTATAAGGTTCGTTGTTGCGGTTGAAGTTGCTCCGCTTGAGCTGTAACGTTGTCGTTATCTTGCTAGCGTGCCTAGAGCATGCTCGCAAACCACCCCATCTAACATTACACTGGGGTTTAAATTTGTTAAGGTGATGCTTTAATTCATCAAACGAATCATGGATATTAAACAAAACATTGTAGTTAAATTAAATATGATGGATTGCACATGTTTTATGCGAAGAAGGTGGTTACTGGCCTAACCAAATTGTATTTTTGATGAACACAAGCTATCAGCTGTGCTAACTAACGTTAATGGTTGTCATCTGAGAGGATACAGTTTATCAAAATTAGTACTTTGTAGCTCAGGAAATTTACCATTCTGTGACCTATACGGATATCGTTTAACTGTGAAACGTCACATATATAGTGTATTTGTAATGTTACCGTCTCGTTTAGTTTACGCAGTGGTACATATGTAGCATTTGTAGGACGGGCAATGTTAACATATTGCACTCTGCGTGGAAAGTCTCGTAATCTGTGGAAATAGTATTGTAAAATAGAAGACCTTATAGCGCAGATGCACACTTCTTAGCCAACTTAGTAGTAAAAGAGCGGACTTAAATCTTTTATCATGGGTCTGAAATAGAATCAGACAATGAGTGACGAGGAACTTGGATGCTTGTTGAGAAATGAATCTTCACTGTCTGAGTTGACCTTCACTGTGATATATTCAGTTGATCAAATTGTTAGTATTTCTTTTTCGGCAGCAAACAATTCCGTCCTAAGAAGATGAGACCATAACTGTTTAAACAGCTAGGAACAGCCCCACATGTTTTGGTTTAGTCTGTCAGCACTGTTGTGACACCATTTAAGGGGATGAAAGTTCATTGGGTTTGACAACGTGGTATAGGCCCTATTTCCATTTCTGATTTACTAACATTTTGCATGGTGTCTTACAAAAAGACTCAGTAGGTCTAATGTCTGTGTTTTTACCTCAAAAGCCCTTTGAGGACGTTTCTGTGTCTACATGTCTGTGTCTGATGTGCCAGGCCTGTAATTAATTGCAATTATGAGGATTTTTTTGTATGTTGTTTTTTAAACCTTAGCATAAGCAGAACATTGTTTTGACTGGATAGCTTCCAGTTTTTGAGGACAAAGCTGCAGAAATGACATGCAACTTATGAAGGGATTTGGAAACGTGATTTCATGTGGATTTTACATCTACTGGTCGTCACAGCCAATAAAATTAGGCCAAATATCCGTATTGGCACACAGATTGCCTTCTTACTTAGTCCTGTCCTTAAGACGGTCCACCAACCACCCAGACGCAAACCAACAGCCAACCACATTGTTGCCTCTTCTTCTCCATGTTTGCATGCACACATCGTTTTGACTGTTATCAACTACACTGTGCACTTGTGCAAGAAGAATGTCATGATAGTCATTTCAAATTTCAAGTGGACAACATGCCAATCTTAATTTCAGGTAGTTAAATGCTTTTGATTGTTTAATTGTTACCTTTAACAAAGAGACAGTGTTTGTTACTTATGCCACAGTGATTTTTGTTTGTCTGTGTATAAAATAGCCCTAATGTCCTGCATTGATTTTGATGAACATTTCATATAATGTAGGCCTGGGTATTAAGACAGGGAACAGTGCATGTTTGTCTTCATACTAGTTTTTAATGATTTGTGTTCAAGTTGTGCAAAAATAGAGGATGTATGAAGCTTGTTCACACCACCATATCCTTACTATTTAGCCCCTCAGACACTGTCAGAATGGCTCGAAACCTTTCAGATCATTTTCAAAGTAGCTTGACACACCAAACTTATGTGTTCCTGAACGTTTTGAACATTTCCAAATGATTCAGACCAACCATTGGCTTGGTCTATCTCGACCGTAACAAAGACAGCTTAGACATAGATTATAAGTTGTATAAGTGGAGGTAGGTCTGTTTGACTTAAAAGTGCCTAAACTGCAGACATTGTGGAACATTTACATAACTATATACATTTCTGGAGAACCTAAGAAGAAACATTTTTAATCTTCAGATTAAACTTTTGGAAGCTATAAAAATATGTTAGGAGAACTTTATTCACACACAGTACTTTTCTGCCTACACTCAAACACCCTCTTCAACCAGATGTCACAGGCGTACGCCAGCCCTCAAACAGGAAAAACATGGGCAGCCAGCTGCTAAAACTAACACTGAAGCCTGAGCCTTGGCCTCCAACAACACAGTCCAGGATTCTGTTATGCTCTACAGCTGATCTCCTTCCAATTATGTAACATTGAGACAGCTCTGGTGGTGGAAAAAAAATATACATCTGCGCAGAAATTTCTTTTCCTTTTTTGTATTTCTGTTGATGATGAACGTTATGGTAGTATTATTGTAGAACAACAACAGAACAGGATATCATTCGCATTAGAAAAGTTTAAAAGTACTCCCTGTGCAGAAGACAGTAAGTTGTGTTTTGGCTTTTGTGAGTTTTCCAGCATCTGTGCTCTCCCTCGGCTGTATCCTTTGGGCTTTTGTATCAGAGACAGTCTGTGGATGTAGGATTTCCTGAGAGACTATCCTCTTCAGCAGGGAAATACCTTCCAGGCCATCAGCCATTACTTAAACCCTTTGTAATGTTGAATTCAGGTATGAGTCAGCCAGAGGTTGTGAGTGTCAAATCTTTAGCTTCATTAATGTGTTGCCCAGGTGGTCAGTCATGACAAGATTTAGTTTTTATGTAGAAAGAAACCTTGTTTTTAATTTACATGTAGACCTATTTTGTGTGAAATGATGTCCCTCTAACCCATTCACCTTCTTAGACTGCCCTAGCCACAACTGGCATATCGAAAGAGATCAGTGATTAGCTTTGATCAGGATTAACTGAAGTTGCATTTCCCATAATCTCTCTTGTCTCCAGAGTGCCATGTGGGCATGGAAGTGATTTTGGAATCACGTGGGTGTCCAGACAACCAGCACCAAGTCTTTAACACATCTGTGATTAAGCCCATGTGTGGGCCTGCTGGAGCTTTAGGGTCTCTTGCCAAAACCCAGCTATGCATTTCTAACAGGTCTGTCATATCACCTCCAAAAGAGAAATGCTGGCAGCCTGTACAACAGAGAGGGAGAGAAGGTTCCTTAAAGTAGGCCTATTTGTAGGGGTTTCCTCCATTTTAAGGCACTCAGTAAGCTACCTGGCATATCTACACCAGTAAATACATTTCAGCTAGAATTATTCTCAGTATCTGGCAGTTGGAGAACAAGTCCCATTGCTGGGGTACTTGCTAATGCTTACAGTCAGTTTCAGTGTGAGGGATTGGGATATCATGCTCTTGAGTACGGCATTTGTGCAGATGTTCTCCAACGGTCATCTGACTTACCGGTGATGACTCAATCTTTATTTCTCTGAAAGGCCTATGATAGCTGTTCAAGATGTTGATTGCTATTTAAAAAGTCACCTAACCAGGATGCCAGCCCAAGTCATTTTGCCCGCACATTATACAAATCTGTTAGTACAGGTGTTTACTGCTGGTACTGGTATCCTCTCTTGATGGATGTCTTCTTTAGCATCTTGGATTCTAATGCACCTTACAGGCACCCTTTATCATCTTTTAATGTATATTTACAATCATATCTAATTTTTAAATAAGTATTCCCTCTTTGCTCTCTTTGCTAGTCTTTGGGTTGAAAAGCTATTCATGAACTCTGTGATCTCAGGTGCGTGCCACACACTGCATGGCTGTGCCAGAGGGTCAGGTGGAAGTGTTGACCCACTGCACAGCTAGGCAGACGTCCAGCCCTCCTCAGCTTGCAAATGTTTAGTCTGACCTCGATAGAGCAGACCTTGCCCCCCTTTTCCTGGGGCCGTCCCTGTGCTATGACAGGACCCTTATTATCCTCTTCCCCCTCCTCTGCGCTACACAGCTTACATTCCTTCACCCTCACCGGTTCAGACAGAGTTTACATGTGGAATTGAAAGGGCCTCATGTGAAACTCGTATGAGCAGAAAGCCTTCAGGTCAGTAGGCATTTTGCTCCGACCTGTTCTCACATGAGCTCTTCACCTTCAAATTCAAGTCCAAACCTCCAGACAAGCCGTGTTTGTGTAATTTGTAAAGTGCGTTCTTGTCTGTAAGGAATTGTTTTTAGGTGGTAACATTGGATCCAATGTTCATTGAAAGTAGTAACTGTTGTGTAATGTACATTAGCATCATTTCATATAGTGCATAAAATTTTCTTTTCTGTGTTTGGCTATCCCGCTTATGTCTCTGTCTTGTATAAAATACAGTAGCTCTACTTACCTATATGCTAGAAAAAGAACACATCTCTGTTCATCTCTGGTCATGACTGTGTGAGGACATGGAAAAAGTGGTTGGCATTGCCACAGACACACACACATAAATATATATATATAAATAGATTTCAAACCACCCTTTACAAAGTTGTACATGGGATAAAATAAGACATTAAGCAGGAACAATCTCTAATGTTCTCTGATGGTCAAAGACCAGGCTCCTGTCACAAAAAAACAAGCGTTTTATCACAAAGACACAGCAGTATGTCAATGATTTAATTACTTGATATCACTTTCTTGATGCCGAATTTTTGTATAATTTCAAAGTTTTCAAGCTGGTGACTGTTTCTATTACAGACCACTGTTTTACCTTAATGTGTGGGATCTTTTTAAATAACATTAAGCTTGTGCTTTGATTTTTTTTAAGTAGCTGATCATTCCCATGTTTTATGATGTCAGGCTGTTAAGCTGTCACAGGAGGGTTGCATAAGGCCTGCGAGGAAATCCATTCAGCAGCAATTACGTGCTCTTCCTCAGAGGGGAAAGAGTTTGTTCTGATGGACTCTCACTGGCAGCACATACCCCTCCAAATCTGTTTAGCAGATTGGTGAACTTCCCAGACCTTCCACCACAACTCACTCCATTGCATCACATTGCAATGAAAAGCCAAAGTGCACAGGCAGCAGTGGTGCAGTCAGAAGCATCCATCCTGAGCCAGGGCCTGTTCTAGTAGCAGAGTAGCACACCGGTTTCGAAGCCATGAAAGGAGTGATGGTAAGATTGTATTGAAGCTTCGAAGTGTGTATCAAGTATGTCGCGTGATTTTACCCAAAAGAACCGTATCGAGGTGTGTGTCAAAATGGAGAGATCACGTGACGTGACATTTGAAGCAGTGTTACCGTTTCGAAATTTGGTTTGATTATGGTGGGACATCTCAATGTGTGCCCAATGAAGAATACGCACTGGTGGGTTTTTGTCAGTGGTTGAAGACAGTTTGAGATTTTTTTTTTTTTTGTCGATTGCAACTAGAGCATTACTCTAACACTGGACATGACCAAGAAGAGAAGTTTTTGCTTGCCTGTTTGAGAACACTTTAATCAGATTTCTACGGTAGGCAGTAGTTTAAAAATGTTAACTAATTAATATCAGTAGCATAATGTCATATCATGTTAGCTTTACACAATATATTTCTACTGAAATGCCAACTGCCGACATTAACTTTTGTCACTTAATCTCTCCAGTTCCAAAAGCACCTCGTCACTGCTAAAATGAGAAACGGTTACAAAAGCACTTCATCGCATCTGTACATTCTTCACAGTTTCATTCCCAATGTCTCCATGGAATGCACTGCCATAATGTCCCTTTCGATGATGAGAATATTGGATTTTCTTATTTCCAATATTTATAGAAATGTACGACAGTTGGTAAACTATCTGTGACTAACTCGCATAAGCATGGTGCAATTAACAGTGTGCTAAGGTGTTAAGACATGTAGACTATGATTTTTTCCTGTTGTATATTTATATTTATTCACCGCTAGATGTCCTTGGTGAGCATTTGAAGCTTATGAGGCTTCGAGAAATGTTTCTCATCAAAACTTGCAGCTTTCCATCAAAAGTATTGAATAGAACACATAGCTGCAACTCTTTTTAATAAGTAATTAATGGAACGTTCTATCTGGCATCAGCATTGTGTTGCCATCAACACCATGAAGGCACAGTGTTCAGTTTTTCTTCTCCAAAGAACTGCCCAAAGGCTTATCCCATATCACTTTCTACTGCTTATTGTTTTGTGTGTTGAACTAAATTGTTTCCATGTCAACAGACAGATTGTAAACTAACTGAACGGGTTCTCACATTTGTGCTCACCACTTTGTGACAAGGCAAGTTAATCATTTCCCTTTTTTAACGTTCCACTGACATACTCTGTGTCTGCTAGTCCCCAAGCCGCCTGTGTTGAGACCCAAAGTGTGTTTATTGAAACAGTTTTTTTTTTGGTCTTTAGAGAGAGCTGGAACATCAGCATGCCTTCGGGGATGTCACTGTGTGTTGACCTCCAAGAGAGGTTTCGTGGGACAGTCTGGCCATCTCAGTGCAAGGGTGACCGGAAGGGTGGCCCTGGAACTCACTCTCAGCTGTGTTTGTGAGGTGGAGTCATAGATCACCACATGGGCTTCAGTCATTCTCAGCCTCAGCCCCCCCCCCCCCCTTTTTTTTAATCCAGTGCACATCCCCCTCCCCCATCTGATCAATCTTCCTTCTAGATATAGACACAAGAGAGTGAAGACTGCAGAATTAAGAACATAGCTTCACACAGCCTGAGAGATCAACAGGAATCATGTTTGTGCTCTCAGACTGATCTTCTCTAAGTAGGACATGAGATGAGTGATGCTTGTTTTGCTGTCTGCCCAGTGTGCTTTTAGCAAAGTCTTTAAGTCTTTGTTTACAGAGAGCATGAGGATTTTCTTGGCATCTGTCCCACTAATCATTCAACACTGTGGATGTCTTCATCTGGAGTTGGATTTGCAGATGTCCTCTTGCATGGCCAGATCAAGGCTTGGTCAGATCTGTGATCATGAAGAGCACTCTCAGGGATGTTAGTTTATATCTGCTACTTCATAAATAAACATGAATGACCTATTAAGGTTTGTCAGACCTTAGGTGCCTGGTAATCTACTGCAGCCTGTCCTTCAGGCCTCAGTCATGGAGCCTGTTGTGTGACTCAGTATCCTGCCTTTGGTCGAGCCAGTCACCCCTTCCCCCTTCTATGCCATTTTGTCTGAACCAAGGTTGCGTTGTTGCTTTGTCACTGTGACGTCAGTCCCCAGACTCATTTGTCCCTCGAGCTTATTTGTCCTGACTCAGGGCCCAGATTAGGATCTGTCTCGGTTCCAGACAGAAGAGATGGGTGAGCAGCAGTTTTCTGGCCAATACTAGAGAGATGGCGGTTTTTGATGGAGACACAAAAAGACAAAGTTAAGCTAGAGTAGCTGGGAGCACCTGGATACATAGGCCTACAGTAAATTTTTTTAATCCTTCCTTCTTTCCCTCTTTCTTTCTCTGTCTCTCTCTCTTCTTTCCTTCCCTCTTTGTGTCAGAGAAACAGGGCCAGGCCAGGGAGGAGTGGAGTGAAATGAAAGAGGAAGCTTTTTGTTTATAGAAGAATAATGTAACAAATGAGAGTGTGTAGCTTTGGCACTGGGCTCACAGCGGGTGCCAGAGAAGACCAGGGTCTGGGTGTATCGGCCTACTGAAAGTAAAAAAGGGGCTTCGGTCCCCAGTGAACCAGCAAACACCAGCGAACTGAGAATTGAGGACATCCAAGTGACGCCCCACCATGTTTATTTTAGCTGCCGAACGTATTAGCTCAACACCAAAGCTGGGAATGTTTTTACAGCAGAGAGGGCTCTTCAGTTTCTCCTCTGCTCTTCGTTTCTCACTCCCCCACATCCTCTGTTATGCTCAATGTTATGTGTGATGGCTAACCGCATGCCCTCTTTTCCCCAGACTGCTGCCAACCCCCCAGTATTCCCATAATTGCACTCAACTGTTTCCCAAACATTCTGTGTGCGGTGTGAACAAGTTTTGTTTTTTTTAGCAGATTGCAGGGTCTTCTTCCGAATGGATGTGCAGAAGTTAGATTGTTCAGCTGAATTGTTTTAGTTATTATAGGCTGAATGGTTGGTTTCCTCTGCCAATTCTAGTTATGCTACTTGCAGTTGCATATTCCCTCTGTCTGAACAGAATTAGCTCATCATGACCAACCTATGTAAACTCCAGTACATTTTTTGCACATTATGGTATGGATGATCTCTGTGTAGAATATGTTGAAACGTCTTCTTCCGACACATCTAGGTGATTTACTGGGCTCTTTCTAGTCTGCTGTCTCTCAGTTGACACGCCTGCTGAATGAGCAATCCTGCTGAATGAGAAATAGTCCAAAACAGAGACCTCTCTTTCTTTCTCACTGTTTATCTCCCTCTGGAAGAGCCATCTCTTGCGTTCTCCTTCTAAAACACATTTTTCAACTCTCACACACTTTATCCTGGTGCCCTTATTGAAGTTGCATTGAAGA
>JAGFZM010000039.1:1838266-1907972 GCA_017657215.1 Limnothrissa miodon | reverse complement strand
CACACACACAGTCATATATTATCTCTCACACCCACACAAAGAGAGTCACACATACACTCACACACACATACATACATATAGTCACACATACAGAGCCATATACTCTCATGCTTACACACACACACACACACACACACACACACACACACACACACCCTTTCCTCTGTCGTCTTCACTCTCTCTCTTTGTGCTCCTTATGGCTGGAGCCTTGGCTAGGAGCTCTGCACAGGATAAACAAAGCTCTCCCTGTTTCTAAGAAGACTGACAGATCTGAGCAGAGGACTCTGGCCCTTTGAATGTGTTTGTTTATGTGGGGCACTGGTCCAGGCTCAGCTGCCTTCCACTGTTTGGTCTGGAGATGTGCAGTGAAGCCACTGCCATGCTAATGTACGAATATACAAAGGCCCCGTCCTGTCCTGCGCGCCATTCACAAAGCGCCTATTGATCTCGCAGACCCCTCCGTTGTTGAAACGGACACGGTCGACTCCGGAGCTTCAGCGTCAGCGAGAGGCGAAGAAGACGGAAACAGCGGTGGGTTTTTTAACGATCGGTGCCGTTGACGTCTTGACGTCAGCCAGGAACCACAGCAACGGCAGCAGGAGACGCGCTGTCGGGGGTTTTCGGCGTCTGTGCCACCCTGCCTAAACAAACACTTTGTCTATTCCCCATCCTCAGGAGCACAGGGCCTGCCAGGATTCAGGTCTTTTTTTTCTTCACTTTTTTTTTTGTTCAGGTTTCACTCACCTCATCTCTCTCTCTCTCTCTCTCTCTCTCTTTCTCTCTCTCCCTCTCTCTTTTCTCTCTCTCTCTCTCTTCTGACAGGCCAGCGTCTGAGTACTCTAGCCCCGGGCGACCGCTTAGCTGCCTGGTGGACGAGAACACGCCCATCATGACGCCCAACGGAGCGGCGGGGGGGCAGGGCGGGGACCTGCGGGTGCAGGAACGTCGCGTCCGCTCGCAGAGGCACCGCAACTACATGAGCCGCACACACCTGCACACGCCACCCGACCTGCCCGAGGGCTACGGTAGGCACCGCCCGCACTCTCACACTGCTGCTATTCAAAACACTGCACTAGACACACACACCACAAACACACACACAATACACACCTATGCTTAATTTCTGCCAAAAAGGCTTTTTGTTATGCCAGGCAGGGCTATATAGACAGGGCTATATAGACTCAGATGTGCCGTCTCTAACCCTGTAACGCATTCTCAGCGTAAGGGACTTAATGAGAGAACCTGTTTTGTGCTGTTCATGGTAATGCTCTGTGACAATTCACCTTTGCCACATGCAACTGACATAACTGACGTAGGTGCCGATGAATAATTAAAAAGACAGTTTGAATCGTTTTGGAGTGTTGAATTCCACCCTATTGAAAGGAGAGCCTCCTTCTGGGGGCCTCCAAAGAGCCCTCCAGGGGTGGCAGACAGGATGATCCCACCTCTATGACTATGTGTGATGTGTGTGAAATGTTCTTTTCCGCTTGGAAGCCCCGAACGCATTAGAGGTGGGTGTTAGCTTGGTTTAAATGGCAGTTTAGTTGTCCTGTCTGCACTTTGAAAGGCTCTCTCTCACTTTCTCTCTTTCTCTCTCTCCTTCACCCCCATCGCTTTTTTACTCATGTCAGATTTGTGAATGCAGGTGAATGGTGTGTAGTTCCAGTGCTAGACACAAACTCTTGAGTTGTGTTGTGCGTGACTGACTCCTCTCTGTCTATGCCTCTTCGTCTCTCCCCTTCAGAGCAACGTACCACTCAACAGGGCCAGGTTTACTTCTTGCACACACAGACTGGCGTCAGCACCTGGCATGACCCTCGTGTGCCCAGGTAAATGCCACAGAATACATGTGTGTGTGTGTGTGTGTAGGAGTGGTGGAGGTGTGGGTCACTACCACTTAAAACTTTGAGTGCCTAGAAAGATCCTTTTTGAATCAGTATTGCAACCTCATTGCAAAAGCTGCAAAAATGGAGTGAGCAACTGTGTCCCAGTGGTGACATCTACTTGTCACATCTACTCAGATTTTTAGATTCATGTTACCCTCCCTCTGTGGGAGACAGTGAAACTCAGAACATGGTGTACCTCTTGCACGAAGCATCCCCAACACCCAAGCTTCACAGCCAAACTTCATGGTAAAGCTGAAAAATTGTCCTAAAGCTTGAGACATTAATTATTTAAAAAAAGCACAGTTGCATTATTGGTCATAAAAATCACAATTGCGGTTTGACAGCTGTCACAATATTCTCAAATGGTAGCTCTAGAGCGAAGGACATGTAGTTTTTTTTAGCAGGAGACATGCCTGACCCTCCTCTGTGACTGTGTGTCTGTCGTGTCTGTTTGTGTGTCCTCGCTTTTCCCGTCAGGGACCTGAGCAATGTAAACTGTGAGGAGCTTGGGCCTCTGCCGCCAGGCTGGGAGATCCGCAATACAGCCACCGGACGGGTCTATTTCGTGGATCACAACAACCGCACGACGCAGTTCACCGACCCGCGTCTCTCTGCAAACCTCCATCTTGTGCTCAAGTAAGTCCATCCTTGCCCGTCCTCACAACAGCAACATGACCCAGGACTTTCCATCCTAGCAAGTCATAGCCTGCGCTCAGGACGAGGGGGGAGAAAATTCCTGAAAGTTCATAGGGGAAAGAAATGTTTCCTAGTTCTGCATGGTTGGCAAGCATGTCGCCCTCAGACAGTATCTCAGGGAGACACATGGCAGAGCTGTCATGTTACATGATCTCCCTGCATAGAAAACCAAAAGGTCTATTCAGTGTAGGCGACGAATGAACTGGGACCTTTCGTGTGACTTAACATTGTTTGTTTTCTTTTCTGTCTGGAACAGTCCAAGCGCTAATGGTTCCCGTGCCACTGCTGATGGTCCAAACAGGTGAGCTCCACTTTGGATACACTCTTCCTCATTTTCTCTCTCTCTCTCTTTCTCGCTCTCTCTCTCTCTCTGTCTTTTTTTTCTCTATACCTTTGTTTTTCTCAACCTATCTCTCTCTTTATCCCTCTCTTTTTCTCTCCTACTCTCTTTTTCACATGACTCTTCTGTGCTTTTTCTTATAGCGTGTGTGTGTGTGTGAGAGAGAGAGAGTGTGTGGTGGGGGTTAGGAATGCATTTCAGCTCAGATTTCTCTGACGGATCTCTGTTCTGTGTCATATCGAAGAACATTTTTTCACTTCTTTTCTGTTATTCAGGCCCACCCCCCACCCCCCAACTTCGCTTCCTCGCAGGCCCTCCCCTCAATTTGGCAAGGAATCTCAGCAAAACGAGGCCTCGCATTCCCAGTATGTCAGTATGTTGCCATGCTGGAATGTGTCTTGTGCACAAAATAACAAAAAAAAAAATCACCCGCGCTGGGTCATCTGCGAGCCTCGCCGTAGACGCTCATATGCCGTGGGTTCCAGAGGATAGAAGCTATGGGGCCTGGGCCAGCCCTAGTCAGCTGGTGTGTGGTTGGCGGTCGCAGCCCAAGTGGAGTTTGTGTTTTGCGTGAAGCGGCGCTGGCCACAGATAACCTTCCCACACCTCACCATAGCAAAAGAGTAATGATCACCAGATGAGTGGGACCTGTAATTAGGCAAATACAAGGCTGTTTATAATGGAGTCCCAGCCAGCATGTCCAATCCTTAAGAGGAGGTTTTGGGTTGTTGAATTTGGGATGATGTTTGGTCAGGACAGAGGGAGTTCAAGTTATGCACCAGCACTGAAGCTTTAAACGCTCTTTTCCAGTATGTAGTCAAAACATTTATTCACAAGTAGCTGGGATTTCAAGTTTGACCACTTTTCGCTTACATACTATAAAGGGTTCCAATGATTGCACTGATGCCAGTTGGTCAGACGTATCCAAATCCTTGTTTTTAAAATAGGCTCTATATAGCATGACACTTAAGTCATAGCATTATTAAAGTCCCTACAAATGAACTCTTTCAACAAGAACATATTTGGCATGCACAGAGCTTGTTGAAAACTAGCTAAGTTCGATGTTCACAAACATACTTTTAAACCCAACATGTGAAATGCTTGACTTCATGTGTACTCATTAGTACTAATGACCAAAGTACATTGCTATATCGAGCATTTTAAAAATAGTAATTTGGATGTCTCTATCCAAAAGGCACTGGTACACACTATTGGCTTGGCAGTCAAACTTCAAACTTCTTTTCATTTGAATGAAAGTTTGCCGATGTTGTCCGATGTAGGACTGATGTGTGTGTATGTGTGTGTGTGCATATGTGGAAAGGATTCTCCAGGGGGCTGTCCTTTGTCCACAGGGAGATGCTGTGATCAGCCAGCATCAGCTGACGCTATTTGGGAGGGCCGGGTCTGTCTCGGGTCAGGTCACTGATGAACCGCACCGCCACAGGAAACAGACGGAGAAGCTCCTCTGTGGTTCGGGTCAGAACCCTGTGCGGAGTCCCTGGGACGGCCTCCACCGTGGCCTCATGCGACACACCCTCTCGTGTCCTGCGTGACCATTCCCAGAGGCCCTCAGTGGAATCTAAGTTGGCATTGACTAAACACAGTTAGATGTCAGAGCGCATTCCAGAGAATGATACGAGAAGAAAAAAAGAAAGAAAAGAAAAAAAACGAAAAGTGGAAGGGATAGCAGCTGGCGTTTCCCCAAAACATCTGCCTTTTATCAAGTCTAGAGAGAGCGATTTGAGATCTTCACACCCTGACACCGTCACGCTGCAAGAATGTGTCATATACGTGCACAGTCATCAGTAATGTGCCTGCCTGCTTTCTTTCTTCATGAGGTATGAAGACACCTGCTTAGGGCCTCTTAGCTGCACTAACCAGTTGAGCCGATCTTATGCGGATTGTGTGCATTTGAAGTGCCTGTCTCAGCACTGATACTCCAGTGGAGACACATGAGCCATACTGTGAATGGCTGTTGTATGCACATCTTTCTGTTGGTGTATATAGACCAAACCAAATCATTTGAGCTCTCTTACACACACACACACATACACACACACACACAGATGTAACCTCACTGGCACACTCTTAATTTGTCTGGAGTGTTGCTCCAGCTCAAGAGTGTTTGGGTGCTGTCTGGCAGGGCTGCTCCTTTCCTGCAGGCCACAAGCCCACCCCTCGCCACCCCGCCCTGTACCCTCTGGGAGTCTAGTCAGCAGGAACTCTGGAAAGATGGAGGGAGCTTGGCTAGGGCTGGAGTGCCTGACTGGCTGGCTGGCTGGCTGGCTGGCTGGCTGGCAGGCAGAGAGGCCGGGCAGGCGGGTCGGGCAGGATGTTAGTGTGGTCTTCTCAGTGCTGGCGGTGTGGGGGATCAGCTGGGTGGGGTCCCCTCCCTTTCCAGACAGCCCTCCTCACCTCAGGAATGCCAGCCAGGCAGGGGAGGTGGGGTCCAGGGGACTGCACTGCACCGGTTGAACCCTCTCCATTTCCCATTGTGGGTTCAGCACAACTGGGTCACACACACACACACAAAGACTCCATTCCACGGCCCTTGGAGTTGTCGGAAATACCACTCTGAGTGGGGCTGTGCCATGGGCCACTACATTTGAATTTCTGTAATAAGCACAGAGGGCTGAAATGTGGACAGGCTAAATTACTCTTATTTATACAGCATCCGTCAACAGCAACCAAAAGGGGGAGTAAAATGGGTGTCTTGTTTATATATACTAGAATTTCCTCTGCTAACATATCAATCATCTGATTGGTTCAGACTCAGTTCTGTTACAATTGTATGCAGTGTGACCCAGCAACCATGGTGGTGTTATCTGCTATATTTGTGACTGACCTTTTGAGTGCAGAAGCACAAACTGAGACATTGATCTACACTGAGTTGGCAACGTCTGTCAACAGCAGAGACTGGAGCGAGAGTTCTGTATGTCAGACCTTTTTAAGCCGAAGCTCCTTCAGACGCTTGTGCCAGTGCTTATCAGTCCGCGTGTGTGCTTGTTGCATTCTCATTGATGTTGTTTTCTCCTGAAGGAGTTGGCGGTGGATGCCCCACCTTGTGTTTGTGGGGTGCACATTTGCACAGGCGTTTCCAACCCACACCCGTCTCCATTTAGCCCTGTGCCCAATGGAGTCAAGTAGCCCTAATAACATGACTATAACATTTGACTATCAAATGTTTGTGTTGACTAGCAGACTGCACCCCATCCATATGAATCAATCTGAAGCTGTCTCTTCCATTCTCTCTCTCACTCACCCTCACCCTCCCTTGTCTCCTGTCTCACTTCAGTCGTGCGCCCCAGCTGAAGGACCAGGCCCAGCAGGTGCTGGTGTGCGCGGGGCAGCTGCCCGAGGACGCCGACTGCTTGACGGTGCCGCGCTACAAGCGGGACCTGGTGCAGAAGCTGAAGGTGTTGAGGCAGGAGCTCTCCCAGCAGCAGCCGCAGGCTGGACACTGCCGCATCGAGGTGTCCCGCGAGGAGATCTTTGAGGTGAGACTCCCTACTTATACACAGGTTACGCACAGTGTGTGCAGCAGCGTAAGGCGGATCAATAGTTTTTTTTTTTTTTTTTTTTTTTTAATGTTTTAAAAAGTCTTTATTCAGATCAGTGTTGAAATCAGTGTCATTAGCTAAGCATTAATGTCATCCGGAGCACTAAAGGTTCACTTTTGGCTTTCTGTTCTCCTAATTCATTTGATGAGAGTGATGTGTAGAGAGAGGTGAATCAACAAAGCACTTCTGCAGTCCAGCATCTGTGATCTGTGTGGTGGTGAAGTAAAAAAAAAAAAAAAAGCTCATGTTGTAGTGGAGCCCTCTGGTGGTCAGACTAAGAAAAGAAAGAGCTTTTAGGCTCACCAGCGCTCTCTGCCTTGTCTGGTGTCCTAAAAAACATATCCATAGTTTTCGTTGTCTGTCTTTGACTGAAGTTTGAAGGTCAGAAATACAGCCTGGACTATTCTGCAAATACATATCTCTTAATGTTGTCATCGCTGATGGACCACATGAGGCCGGGACAGATTGAGAGTTTGTCTGTGTGCACCTGTCAGGCAGAATCAAAGGCATCTGAAGGGAGGTTTGGGATTTCAAAGGGCCTTGCTCAAGACTGTCAGTGATGAGGAATGAGCACTATGAGATCTGTGCACTTTATCTTGCAGGAGTCCTACCGTCAGGTGATGAAGATGAGACCCAAGGACCTGTGGAAGAGACTGATGGTCAAGTTTCGCGGAGAGGAAGGACTGGACTATGGCGGAGTAGCCAGGTTAGAAGCCTCACACCCTGACCACTCAGCATTAGGGTGTTGCGTCAGTATTGGTTAGGTTTTTGATGCAGATGTATATGAAGGTGGGGATTGGTTGGGGATTTTAGTGCAGATGTATATGAAGGGGAGATCTCTACATTAGTGTCTACTGCTGCTTCAAAGGCCCAGGCTCAGGTAGACTCACTAGTCATTCATATCCAGTAGAACCTCAACATAACCAAGTCAGAGGTAGCTCCATGTCGTTGGTTTTAATGTTTTCATCTTGTGATTTACTGACAAAGGGGCAGTGAAAGAGCAGTAGTGAACTGAATTGGATCTATTTGTATTGTATATACTGTATATACTGTATTCATTCCATTTATTTTAATGCTGTGTTTTTGTGATGTGATACAGGGAGTGGCTGTATCTCCTCTCTCATGAGATGCTGAATCCGTACTACGGCCTGTTCCAGTACTCACGGGACGACATCTACACCCTGCAGATTAACCCAGACTCAGCAGTCAACCCTGTGAGTCTTCATAGATACACACACACACACACCACACCACATATCTTGCCATACTATTATCTTTCGGTTAATCTCTGAGTTTCTCTCTCTCTCTCTCTCTCTCACACACACACACACACACACACACACACACACACACACACACACACATATTTTCAGAATAGTAGACATGTCCTTGAGGTCAGCTTGACTTATCTGACAGTCCGTTGAAACCCACGTCAGAGCACTTAACCCAGTCCAACCCAACCCTTTTAAAACACTGGAGGTTGCCGATGATAGACTGTCCCTGACACAGCTCTGTGTGTGTGTGTGTGTGTGTGCCCCACCGCCCCATCCCATGCTCACCCCTCCTCCAGGAGCACCTGTCCTACTTCCACTTCGTGGGGCGGATCATGGGGATGGCGGTGTTCCATGGCCACTACATCGACGGTGGCTTCACCCTGCCCTTCTACAAGCAGCTACTGGGCAAGCCCATCACCCTGGACGATATGGAGTCTGTGGACCCTGACCTGCACAACAGTCTAGTCTGGATCCTGTGAGTTCTCTCAAGGACACCCAGATTCACATAAACATAAACACACTTAAACAACCATTAAAATCCTTTCAGCTATGTAGTGAGAAATGAAGTATATGAATCTCTTAAATCTGTGTGTTTGTGTGTGTGTACACATTTGTGACTATAGGGACAATGATATCACTGGGGTGCTGGACCACACCTTCTGTGTCGAGCATAATGCATATGGCGAGATCATTCAGCATGAGCTCAAGCCTAACGGCAAGAGCATTCCCGTTACCCAGGACAACAAGAAGGAATACGTCAGGTAGGCAACGCGCATCATGCCTCTCTCTTCCATCCTCTCTTGTTGACGTACGGCATACTCTAGCGCCCTCAAACTGTAGATATACAGATGCACGAATTCGGAAGTTATTTCTGAGTAGGCTCACGAGAATCCCCAGTTCTCATGACATGAGTGAAGTGGTCGTCAATCTGAGCAGCATATCCAAACATGGTTTTGTCACTCGACGGATCTCTGGTTCCCTTACCGCGGTACTTTCCCACACCAACAGGCTCTATGTAAATTGGCGTTTCCTGAGAGGGATTGAGGCCCAGTTCCTGGCGCTCCAGAAGGGCTTCAACGAGGTCATCCCCCAGCACCTTCTCAAAGCCTTTGATGAGAAAGAACTAGAGGTACTCTCACATACACACACACACACACACACACACACACAAACACACACACACACACACACACTGCTCCCCCTCAGTGGCAATCCTACTGGCCTGAATAATAGATACGATTTTTGTGAGTCAAGCTTTTTTTAGCGGAGCTAAGCAAAGATCAAAGGTCATCCTGAGTACATGTTAACCTCAGTAATGTTTTCCATCCACTCTTGCCCACATTCAGCTCATCGTGTGTGGTCTGGGTAAGATAGACATCAACGACTGGAAGTCCAACACCCGGCTGAAGCACTGCACGCCCGACAGCAACATTGTGAAGTGGTTCTGGCGGGCCGTGGAGTCGTACGACGAGGAGCGACGGGCACGGTTGCTGCAGTTTGTCACCGGCTCCTCCAGAGTCCCCCTGCAGGGCTTCAAGGCCCTTCAAGGTATCTGCCACCACCCCTAGGAAGAAAGGCTATCGGGCCTCGACACTCCACACAGCGTGTGTGACCTGATAGAGGTTGCATAAAGAAATTACTTTTGGTGGTCATTTAACCATTTAATTTAAATTGAGGTATCACTTAGTCCAAACTTAGTCTTACTTACAGTAAATAATTAAAAAATGTAAATAATTTAAAAACAATAAAGGTTTTTGATTCCTAGAGTTGTAAAAAAAAGCTTTGCATTTGTGTACCTGCATCTGTGGTGGTGTTTGTGTAACTGTCTGTTGTGTCTTGTTTGTAGGGGCTGCTGGGCCAAGACTGTTCACCATTCATCAGATCGATGCCAGTACAAATAATCTGCCCAAAGCTCACACCTGGTCAGTCACTGATCTATTTAAAAAAAAACCTTGGTAACAGTTTAGTAAAAATCATTTAGAGCACATCAACCGTATCTGTTTAGCATTAGCTACTGTTGTTATGTAGGTTATTATACAGAAGAAGAAAAAAAAAAGTAGTTCCGTAATCTGATGTCATGTCATTAATAATTCCTATTCTATCATTGCAGCTTCAATCGGATTGACATCCCTCCCTACGAGAACTATGACAAACTGTATGACAAGCTTCTCACCGCCATTGAAGAGACCTGTGGCTTTGCTGTGGAGTGATTAGCCGAGTGGGCAGCAAGCACTTTGGCGACAACGTGACATCTAGAGTGTGAGGGCTGTTTGATGCACAGTCCTGCCACACTCCCATGTCAGAGGGGACGTTCAACTCCAGACCACCACAGGTCCCGGGCCAGGCGAAAGGCTGCGTCTGAGGAGAACGTCAAACCTGACAGAACCCTCAGAACCCTCACAGTCCTCCAAGGGGATCTGGCACCCGTTCTTTTATTAATCCAATTTTGTTTTATTTTGTAAACATTAAAAAAACAGTATCCGTTTCTAGCTGCTAATGACTCTTCACTCTTTTCATAAGGACACTCTTGCAACTCTTCCTGCGTTTTTTTATGTTTGTTTTGTAAGACACTTTGTTTTGTTTGTTTGTTTTTTCTACCATTTTGAGTGAAATGTGGACAACTATCGATGTAGCATGTTCAAAACAGACCCACCACACAAGAGCTGGTGCAGTACTGCATAAGCTAACCTCCCCACTCCTCTTCCCCAGCACCGCTGCTCTCATGAACAACTTTAATCTTCCACCATCCACACCTACCCAGAGGCAGGCTCCACTCCTAGGGCCTGGTTGTGGTTGTGGATCCACTTAGACTGATCAGACTGCACAGCTCCCCCTGCCGCTCCTGATGGCGGTGGTGACAGCTGAACCCTTGTGACATGCATCGAACATCGGACTTTGGGGACGCAACGAGACACTATTTGTGGCCTGGAGGTGACAACGCAGAGACTGGGCAGTGGCGCTCCTACTAAGCTGGATTCTTCCTCCCACATCTCCCTATCCAGCGCTCTCTCCCTCTTTCACTCTTGATGTTTCCCTTTCTATCCATCCCCTATGCTGTCTGGCTCTCTGTCTTTTGTGAATCACCTGTGTTCCACACCCCCCCCCTCCCACACACACACACACACACACCTCCTCCAGAAACACATTTATTAACATGTATGGTGAGATAATAAGCTCCTTTAAACATGAATGTATGGCTGAGAGTGAGAGAGTGAGTGAAAGACTAAACATAGATATTTTTATACAGTGGGTTGGGAATGGGTTCAAGGGAATAATTATGGATGTATACATTATTACCATTATGCCCCCCCCCCCCCCAAACATTTTGTTGTTATTTCTTAGAAAGAAAAAAAGAAAGAAAAAAAAAACTTTTTTAAACCTATATAGTGTAAAAATTTCAAGAATCTCATATTTCATTTCAACAAATATAGTTAATCTTTGGGAGACGTATTTTATAAGTTTTGTGCAAGCATGGGACCCCTCTGAAAATCGCTGGGTTGAGTTAAGATTGACTAGATTGAAGGGGTAAAAAAAACCAGAATGTTGAAAACAATGAGACAATAACATGTCAGTAGTTGCATTTTCTACAGTGCCATAATGTGTTTGACATGGCCTTGATATGGCAGGGAGAAGTCCATCAACCTGTAGAGACATTGTATCTGTATGCATAAAGAGTTGTTTGGGATGGCCTAGTGTGGGACAGACTGAAGGCATTTTGGTACTGGAGTCCCTGTGTGACATTCAGTGGAGACCTGAATCCTGTTGCTGTTTCCCCAAAGTGGGAAGAAAATGTCCTCTGGCTCCCATCACTCAGTCTCTTGGTGTTTTGTGTGTGGAAATGCCACTGTCTTGCATCTGTGTAATGAAGGCCTCATGCATGCTGTGTGTGATCCTTCTGTCACCTGTGTCGTTTTGGTCTTTTTGTGGACAGTGCAGATTCTTCACCAACAGTGCATTTGTCCCATACATGGCACACAGAAGGGATGATGGTGTTTTTCCCTAAATAAGCAGACATTTAACTTTGGAAACAGACAGGAGTTGTAACCTCAAGTGTATTTGTTTGAGTCCTTGAATGGGCAGAGATACCAGACTTACAGATTTACCTGACACATTTTATTTTGATGGTTCACATAAAACATTAAACCATGTACTGTACATACATGGTAGAATGGTGTGCAATTGCTGTCTGTCGATAACAGTTGATTATCACAGATAATCTTCTAAAGGTTTGTATACACTCAACAAATTATGCATCTTGCCATTTTTAAACTCTTTTTAGAGGAGTGAAACCAAGGTGAAACTGTTTTGAAGCCTCTGGATATGTGGAAGTGTACTAAGGTGGTGCTCTGTACAGTTATAGGAGATTTTGTTCATATGTGGATCACAGAATCTTTAATTTATCTTTAACTTAAATAGATATACAAAACAAAATACATTTTGCACACATTCAGACCTTGCTGTAAATAATAAGCGACTTCTGTTAACAAAAGTATGTAGATTTTATAATTGTATTAATTTTCATTTATGTCCAGTGCACAGAAACATCCTTTTTCATTTTGACATTTCCTCTAAGTAGTATTTTCATTTTGCATCATACATCATCCATCTGCCTCTTCAGCAGCTCATGGCTGTTTTTTCTTAGTCATAAACTCTAGCATGACACACTTACAAGACACTTAATTTCATATAGTTGACTGGTGCAATTTGTTGTACGTAACACACTATCATTTTTGTAAGAGTATTTTATTTTTGTGTTTATTTAGTTCTAATTAAACTTGCCTTTGTCTTGAGTGTAAGGCACTTTTTATTCATTTCTTGTGTGTTTCCTTTTAGTGTATATTTGTGGAAGTGAGTGTGCAATGGATATCCCTGTATTTATCCATTTCTATAATACACTTGGCACCAATTCAGTCTGAGTTATGAATAATATGAATACATTTATTTAGCTGCTGTTGTCACCTGTCTGAAATGACTTACTACATTGACTTTAAAAGAGATTTTAAAGTGATTTGGTGGAAGGGAAGTTTAATTTCTAATCAGAGCATTCCCTAAAACTCAGAAGCTCACTCTGAAGCATTGAGTGTATCCATTCAAAAAAAGGTGGATGTGATAAAGAAAAAAACAGCCTTAGCCCTGGATTCTGGCTTACTTTTTTATCAGTCTTTGTTTCCCTCTCACTCACCTCCCCCAGTCATTCATATTCATATCTGCAGTCTCCCTTCCCTCCTCTAGGAATGGGCTGTAATCACCCACCCTTCTCAAGTCAGTTTAACAGAACTTGTCACGCTCCCAACATTATCATTTAAATTGGCAAGAGGCCTTGTCTCTTAGAGGTATCTTAGTAGAGGACTCGTAGTATGATTCAGTTAAAACTGCAAAACAAAACTTTTCACCCTCAAACCACATTAAGCCTCATAAATTTAAGTCTGGATATTAAAGATTTAAAAGGAGAAAAAAAAATCTGAAAGTCGACAGGTTGATTGGGATTGGTTGGTCAACAGACATACTGGAAACATCATTCTAAAGTTGCCCAGAGCGTATTGTGGGAATTTAGACAGACATAACTTCTATTAGCCAGTTGGAAATGTAGGCATTACATGAAAAGAAACACACACACACACAAAAACAGAATATTTAGAGCACAGTTGTAGGGTGTAGACCTAGTTGTGTCATGGAAAGTTACTGCCCATTGAGGAGGTAATGGAGAAAGAACATTGCCACTGTAGGTTTTGTATCGATACAATAAGACAAGAAATGTGCAAAATATTGTACATCAAACTTTTAAAAGCAAACTAAAGTTTGTTGAGTTGGGAATTGTGCGATTCCACATTAGTGTTGCACAGTTGTATTGTCTTGTCTTATTATTCATAGAGACCAGGTGAAGTTGTTGGTCCGACCTATTGCCCGTCTCTAGACGTACCGGCGGCTGGGCAAAATAATTTGAAGTCTTTCTGAGTGCAAACACTTCTGTAAGAGATGTTGGCCTTTTGTATGACATTTAGACGTCTACATCATCTGATCCTGCTCAATTTGGAGCTGCAACAGCCTACATGACCGATGTGAATATTTAACAGATCTGCATGAAGTCAATTCAAACGATTAATATGATTTTGGCTACATAATCACAGACTTAGGTCGATGTTTTGCACTGCAAAATGCCCTCTAGGCAAGCCATCGATGACGCACGTTACCATCGCGTGAGTTGTCGTTTCCTGTTGCCATAAAAGCCAGCTGTTACCCGCAGTTACCGGCATTCACAGCACCATCACTACTGGCCGGAAAGGTGTCGGATATTTGGAATAGTTTAATTCTATTTATTTAATTTAAGATTTTCTTTGAGTTTTCACGATGCCTGGATATTCTGACAGAGATCGCGGAAGAGACAGAGGGTAAGATATCTTATTTGAACAATTTTCAGTTACATCCGCACTATTTGTTGTCTCGAAGTCCTCGTCACTTAGCGTCACCTTAGCTATCACAGCTAATGTGAGCTCGACATATTTTCCCTTTTGTTTTGGTATTTTGTGCCCAATAACAATTACGTTGTTTTCCAGTTGTTTGTTTTCTTAGTTCTGAAACAAGATTTCTTAAATGGTCGTATTTTGTTGGACGAAAATATTTGCTAGCTCAATAGCTACCTAGCTTGCTGGCATGTGGCCAGAAAGCTAATGTTAGCGACTATGCTAACATCGCTATCATTTACATGGAAACGACATCTAGATGGATCGTGAATGTTTGGTAATACTGGGACGTGGATCCAAGTTTTTTTAGTGAAACTTGAGATCTTGTAACTTGAGGAAATTGCCAACCGAATGTGAGATGCATTAAACAAGGCCGCAATGTCGCCATGTGGCAGTAATGGATGCTTTTTCAAAATGCCGGCCGGTTTTCCCTTTGTTTCCTGACTGGTACGCACTGAAATGGGGACACTAATCTACTTCAACCGCTGAAAAGTAATGGTGTGGTTATTAGATTGAATTTCCGATTGAACACGATTTTGAGAAAAGCAGATGGCAATTATTCACCCTCTTCACCTTATCTTGAAATGGCTCGTCACAATGGCCTACATCCAGCTAGTGGGTTTGCTAACGCTCGCTAGCAAACTGGACCAACGTAAGAGGATTACACAACCCTGTACGAGTGGGCCTCAGGGCGACCATGCAAGATGCTAGTCAATTTGAGCATCAACGGTGTTAAAAGACTTGTGATCGCTTTGTTTTCTTAGGTACGGCGGAAATTTCGGAAATAGCCGAGGCAGATACGGCAGTAGCCCACCGCGTTTTGGTGGAAGCCGTGGAGGAGGTCAAGGGAAAAAGTTCGGAAATCCTGGCGATGGGCTGAGGAAGAAACACTGGAATCTAGACGAACTGCCAAAATTTGAGAAGAACTTTTATAAAGAGCATCCTGATGTTGCGCGTAGGTCCCCGGTAAGTAACTTGACTCTCGTGTCTGCTTTTCGGGACACTCGGTTACGTAACAACGAATGTTGAGTGTCCGACTGTTGCACATGTTGCCACGTTTTTGAAACTCTGTATGGTGGCCGTGGTCATGGTTCACTGTGTGTGATCTCTTGCAGCAAGAGGTTGAACAGTACAGGAGGTCCAAGGAGGTAACGGTGAAGGGCAGGGAGTGCCCCAATCCCATCATGCAGTTTTATGAGGCCAGTTTCCCCTGTAAGTAGTACAACTTCTTAATGAGAAGTGGTGTTAATGAAATGTTGAAGTACAGTTGGCCTGAATTCTGTTCTCTTTTCAGCATATGTAATGGATGTCATCAACAAACAGAACTGGCCTAACCCAACAGCTATTCAGGCACAGGGTTGGCCTTTGGCTCTGAGTGGGAAAGATATGGTTGGCATTGCACAGACTGGATCAGGCAAAACCCTCTCTGTGAGTAACCCAAATACTAATCCAAATTCTCCCTCTGAAGATGTATAGCATCCATATGAATCCATACACAGGTCGATGACCCATTTTGCTTTTCTCCTCAGTATCTTCTACCTGCAATTGTTCACATAAACCACCAACCTTTCCTGGAGCGAGGAGATGGTCCTATTGTAAGTATATGCTGTAGAAGTGAAATGGATGAACTAGATTTGGAATTTTTTTTTTATACTTGTCTGACTTATTTTATTTAACATCCATGTAGTGTTTGGTTTTGGCCCCAACCCGTGAGCTTGCACAGCAAGTCCAGCAGGTGGCAGCAGAGTACGGCAGAGCATCTCGCCTGAAGTCCACATGTGTCTACGGAGGGGCTCCGAAAGGACCTCAGATTCGTGACTTGGAGAGGGGTATGTTTGGATTGAGATTCTTGTACCGTTTGGGTTTTTCCAACATCATTTGTAACTTTTTAATTGAAAGTCTTAATTGTATATATTTTTTTTTCCTCTTTCCCAGGTGTTGAAATCTGCATTGCCACGCCAGGAAGGCTGATTGACTTCCTGGAGGCTGGCAAAACCAACCTGCGTCGCTGCACCTACCTTGTGCTGGACGAGGCCGACAGAATGCTGGACATGGGTTTCGAGCCCCAGATCCGCAAGATTGTTGACCAGATCAGGGTGAGTGGTTTCCTTAGTAATTGGTGTACCATGTGACTGAGTTGACAATACAGAAATTGTACTGCTCTGCCTCTAATCTAATTTTGAATAATGGGGAGCTTTGGGGAGATGTAAAAACTGTTACGTAGATTGGTGGGGGGGGGGGGGGCTTGAGTGGTGTGTGTGTGTGTGTGTGTGTGTCCCCTCGATCAATACTAAAGTAACATTTCTTTATGTATTTTATTCTACTAGCCTGACAGACAGACCTTGATGTGGAGTGCCACCTGGCCCAAAGAGGTTCGTCAGCTCGCCGAGGACTTCCTGCGGGAATATGTGCAGATCAATGTGGGTGCTCTACAGCTGTCTGCAAACCACAACATCCTGCAGATAGTTGACGTGTGCAATGATGCTGAGAAAGATGGAAAGTAAGTACTGGAATGTAACATTTACCTTGCCATATCTGAATTCTTTTCAAGGTCCAATTTTAACTTTACTGACTTGCATCTTAATTGTTTTGAGAACACTGGGAGGGCATTTCTACAAACTATTGTTGCTACCATAATCAAGATTAGCTTTGTTAGAATGACACCCTAGTTAGATTTTGGGCCTTTTCTTGCAGTTTCCTGTGGTTGTAGACTTATGTCATCTCCTTACCCTCCCCCCTCACCACCACACACAGGCTGCTCCGTCTTCTTGAGGAGATAATGAGTGAGAAGGAGAACAAGACTATCATTTTTGTAGAGACAAAGAGGAGGTGTGATGAACTAACCAGGCGCATGAGGAGGGATGGGTAAGTCAACTTTAATTGCAAAAGGAGGGAGGAGTCAGCCTTATTTGCCCTTACAGTGCAGAGCTTCATAAATTCTCTGAATGTTGTGTGTTTTTAGATGGCCAGCGATGGGCATTCATGGTGACAAAAGCCAACAGGAGAGAGACTGGGTGCTCAATGGTATGGATGGAAAATTCTTTAAACTACATTTTCAACAGTTATGTTACTATGTGTTTGAACAGCTTGCAGTGTTAAGGTTTTATATTTTGTCTCTTCAGAGTTCAGACACGGAAAAGCTCCCATACTGATTGCCACCGATGTCGCTTCCCGGGGTCTCGGTCAGTACTGCTACTCACCGGCACCAGTCCCAGCACCTTATTTGCAATTTCCCATATGAGCATGGGTCTTTCACTCTTTAACAACTCTGCTCTCGAGTTTTTCTCCTGTGCCCTGAAGGCTGCAGGCTTGATGGCAGGACATTGGCATGGCAAGCTGCTGGCCGCGCGGAGAGGGAGGAGTGTGTTTTTGAGGTGGCGTCTGTGTGACTGCGGGTATCCAGTGACTCTGTGGAGGTGTGGCATGTCGTGCGCGCATCCTATCCCCAGACGGAAGAGAAGGAGGCTGTGGTCCAGCCTTCCCCTTTTCCTCTTTTTGCACCGCTGTTCTCAGTCAACCCCCTCCCCACTTTTTTTTTCCCCCTTTGGTAAATGAGAACAGAATGGAGCACATCAGACTCAATTTGCAGACTTGTTTATGGTAAAAGACACTGGGAGGTGGCTCTTGCCCTTTTTTCTTTTGGGACGAGAACTGGTGCTAGTTTCAAATGTTTGCCTACCTCCGTATCGAATTTGTCACTGGCTGCTTTGCTAAGCGGGAACGTAGATGCCAATCCAGGACTTCCTCCCTTGCCTCTGCCAGTCATGTCGAGTCCTGCCTGAGAGAGACCTGCTCCTCCTCTTGTCACTGGTGTGGGGATTTAAAGAACTTGCCAAAATACTGGACTGGGTCAAAAAAAGCCGCTTGAAACCAGGTGGTTGAGAAATAACGAGAAGCCCGCATTGTCTGCGGGCCTTTTCACTCGGTTTCTGGACCGTCCAGTCCTGGCAAGTCACTCCAGAGGTGGGCCATCTAAGTAATCGAGTGTCCCATCCTTACCTCTGGATCCCATGCCTTCACATGGAAGAGGCCTTCACTGCACACTTCGTCACACAATTTAAACTAAACAAATTAGATACTTGGAATTCTGTTTGACTTGTGACTAATTGGTACATTTCCATCACAGATGTGGAGGACGTCAAATTTGTCATCAACTACGACTACCCAAACAACTCTGAAGACTACATCCACCGAATTGGCCGCACAGCACGTAGCCAGAAGACGGGAACGGCCTACACCTTCTTTACCCCTGCAAACATGAAGCAGGCGGGCGACCTCGTCTCTGTCCTACGTGAGGCCAATCAGGCCATCAACCCCAAGCTCATCCAGATGGCGGGGGACAGAGGAGGTAAATCTAATTGGTGAGATACAAGAACTGTGGTTTCAGCTGCAGGCCATTTTTTTCCATTCCTCTTGCTCTTTTTTTCCCCCCCTTCCTTTCCTTTCCTCTTGACTTTTGAGCAGGATGTGAGTGGGTGGGTTTGGGGGGGGTGGGGTGCGCTACTGGTCAGTCTGTGGGGTATTGTTTTTGCTGACGGCGGTCAAAGCTGTAATGTGGTTTGATATCTTCGGTAGTTTTTGGCAGCTTGAGTAAATCTATAGTTTACTTGGGATCTTCTACTTGAGCTCTTAATAATTATAGAAGCTCTTCAGAATTCCCTTTCACACTGTCGGATGTGCTTTGGTGGTTTTTGGATCGCGTTGTCTAAATGCGATTTTGTGCTTCAGGTCGAGGCCGGGGAGGCAGAGGTGGGCCTGATCGGGACCGCTATTCCAGTGGCAGGCGAGACTTTGGCAGCTTCAGGGACCGTGATAACGACCGGGGCTATGACCATGGACCAAAGAAGGCCTTTGGCAACAAGACTCAAAATGGCGGGGGGTATGGCTCCAATGGCAGTTTCAACGGCAGCGGGGCTAACTCCTACGGTGGCGGTGGTTACAGCAACAATGGACAGTCCAACATCGGTGCTCCATTTGGGGCTCAAAATTTCCAGAATCAGCAGTTTGGTGCCAACCAGGGAGGAGGAATGCAGAATGGAATGGCCCAACCACAGTTCCCATTTAACCCCCAGCAGCAGCCACCCCAGCCAATGGCACAGCCATTGATGCCCTTCCCCCCAATGCCCCCATCGTTCCCTCAGTAAAGCGCACAGTCTTGTGTGTACTTTGTTTGTTTTTGTTTTGTTTTGTTTTTCCCCTTTTGTCTTGTATTAAGTTCTGTATTGATTATCCATATGAGTATATATTGTTTTTTACATGGCTGTTAAAGCCAATCTGACTCCTCTTCCTGGTCCAAGTCTGCAGAGCAGCAGTAGTGATGGTGCACTTTTTTTATTGTCATTATTTAGTTTTTTGAGTTTCTGCTTACTGTTTTATTGTTACATTCCTAAGTAACTTGAGTCTGATTTTTGTACTAGTAAGACTGCAACCTGTGGGTATTTACACCTGTAAAGTTTTACATGATCTTTATCTGGGGGCTTGGCATGGCCTTCAAAATAAACCCAAAAAGACAACTTGGATGTTTCTGTGTCAGTTTTTTTAATTTGGTTTTGCAGTGTTGCGGTAGTCATGTGTGCTATATAGACAGGGGCTGCTATTTGAGCGACGCAGCAAGGTGCAAAGCTCGGTTCATTATTTTGCAGGATTAAGTTTCCAGAATAAAGGTAAACTATTCTTTTTGAAGTGCCTAAAAGGCTGGGACCTTTTTTTTAAGGTGTTCTGGCCTTCTGAAGGGTGTTTTAAATGTAAAAAAAAAAAAAATAACTCTCTGAAACCGGTAGTTTTGAAAGGCATTAAGCCATCTGCCATTGTCTGCAGGGCCTTCTGACATACAGTCTTTTGAAGATGACAATCTTAAGTCTTAACTTGCACAGCCTGGGTAGGGTAACAGGTTGCTCTGGTCTGCAAAATAAGGAATCCAAAATGCCTAAAAGGCTCTTTTAACCCATTGTGTACACCCTATATTGAATGACCTTAATGTGGATTAAATCAGGGGCTGCGCTAGATACACCGGAGATTAGGAGCTACTAGTCTACATCCCCAAGCCCTGAACCTTCAAATTCAAAGCCTCATTAGTAAGAAGTCCGTCCATGCCACCATGCCATGTATTTTGCGGCAAAAAATATCAAAGCTATTTAGAAAGTACCTGTCCTAGTGCTAATCACACCCCACCCTCTTTTACTGCACTGCACTTAACAACTCTTCCTCCAATCCCTGAAATACCCCTAGTGGTGGTCTTCCTAATGTCACTTGTTCCTTAAAGGCCTATGCATTACACTATGCAACATTTTTCATTTAATTCGTTTCATATTGTTTAGGATGCTAAACTGAGTCATTACACAGCGAACGAACGGTATAGGCCACCGTGGCCTATAGCGATAGATACAGCACTTGCAATGTTCAACAGCGTGGACCGCTTCCAATAGAATGCAGTGCAATACAATGCAATACAGCAGTCTTTAGAGGGAGCTTGTGAGAGAAAAAAACGTTGCTTAGCCCTTCTTTAATATACCTGGGTTGTTTATCCTCTTTCGTAAGTTCCCTTGGATAAAGGCGTCTGCTGAACACAAATCCCTATAAATGTAAGTATTTAGGCTATAGGTGGAACACTGTGATTGACCCAAGGTGACATTTTCCGTTTGCAGCTCGGGTCATCACACCTACATATTGCCTCCTCCTTTTCCTACTGCACCCTTCATCCTCAACCACTTTGTCTCACCACTGCAATGAACTCTCAGAAATGGTGATCTCACTTCCTCAGAAGGATTGGTATTTAGGAAATAGATTTGCATTTGTGGTGCATTTCGATAAGAGTTAACTACTCAATGAATTATTCACAGTGTATTGTGTGTAGAAGTGCTAAGTATGTGCTATCTTTCACCTCTTCGTAAGGTATTCTCACAGGAAGTTAAGAAGTTTGGATGTTATTAGTGTGGGGGCAAGTGGCAGTATTGTGACCTGCATGGTGAAGCACTGAGCAGTTGGGAAGCAAATGGGAAGCCTAAATAATTTGAGACTGGCCATTCAGTTTTTGGAGCCGGAACATTCACAAAGATTTGCACTGCAGAAATGATAGGATAAATTGCTATTTATTTTTATTCTCGCTGGGTAGGTATTTTTGTTCTTAAAACACAAAGCTGATTTTTATTATTAAATAATTAAGAGATGCTCCCTGTGGCTTAGCGCACACGGCACCACACGGCTACATTACACCAATGTTAGTTTTCATGCACTGGGCCTTAAACTCCCTTCTTGGAAGTCTTTCTCTGCTTTGATCAGTGGCACATTGGAGGTGCCATTTCTGTTGTTGATAATGCATGTGTTGCTAATATTAAAATGAGATTTCACAAAGGCATGTACCACTCAATCAAACTTGAGATTAGACCGAGGTTAATTCAGAAATGGTTTCTTTGGTTTGTTTTGGAAGACTGTCACGTATGTCAATCATTACTTAATGTGCCACACCTGTGATGTGACCTGTTGATGTGAAGGGAGGGGTTGCACAAATGCACAGTTTCTGTGCACAAAGCTACATATTATTTCAGCCCTGATAATCCTGAATGGTCGGAAAAATGCTCAGCTCCTTTGTTGGTTTTGTTGAGTAAGCGGCCAATATATGTGTGAGGGTTTTGTGTTTTTGTTTGTGACCTGTAACCACCCCCTAAATGAGAGAGAATGTTATTGTTATTTTACGATGGTTGATTGATCTCTGTCAATATAGGTATGACACTGAAAGGAGTTTTTTTCCTTCAGAAATAGCTGAAATAGTAGGCCCACACTTATCTGTGGTGCTCTGATAACCCTGAATAACTTTCATCATAACAGAATAGCCTCAAAAGCTGTTGAATCCACACTTTGCAAAAGGTAAATTAACGAATTTAGATGTGGTTGTATTTTTACAGGAAGAGACATTTAATGGAGGGCTTCAGACATCCTATGGCTGGCTATAGGTAGGATGAGGTGCGTAGGCAGGTGCCAGTGTAGTCTCTGTATACTGTCAAAGGCAGTGGCCCAGCCCAGCAGAAACATTTGCACAATGTGGAATTCAGCCCTGGGGTGGGGCAAAAGCTGCACTGTGTGGTGAGGGTGTGATGTGTTGGATTCTCTACGAATCTGGAACGTGAAAAGCTCCTAGTCAATTCAGCTCCACAGACATGGGAAATGTGCGGAGGTGGATGTGTATAGAGAACCATCAGTTGACTGGCCGGTCCTGCAAGACACTGCTATCAAGTGCCCAGTGCTTGAATCAGGGGCTTCCACAAAGTTGTTGATTGCAAGGCTGCAAACGTTACAGTACACTGCTAACATCAGAGAGGAGGTTGCAAGATGATGTGGGTAGTTAAATTGTCATGTCAAGTGTGTCACGTTCAGTTCTTTCAGGTTCAGATTCTAAAAATTACAGGTCAAGGTGGGAGGTCTTCAAAGATGTTTTCATGTAAGGATTTCCAAAGACTACTTAAAAGCCCACAGATTTGAGTAATATTTTCTTGAGTGGGGTTGCTTACTGTGGGCCTGTGATGGTTTTGGTGTATTCTCTATACCTGTTTCGTGCTGGTATGTGTGTAGGTGTGGTTGAGGTGCCAGGCAAGGGTGTGTGACACACACACCCATTCTAGACATGTCACTTGTCATAACCATGTCAACACTCAGACACTGAAGTCAAACTATCAAATGGAAGACTCTGCCACACTGAATCAAAATTTAAGCATGTCATTAATCTGTCATTAATAACACCTCTGCTTACCCCGTGACTTCAATCTGCCTTATGCAAAATTCCATTAACATTCCTGGCACCTTCAAAATGCAAATTTCACCACAGCCATGCCCAATTTAATACAATCAAACGCATTTTCTATTAGGAATTAAGCATGATTTTCATTTGCTACTACAGTTATGGTTTAAAGACACTTGTTTTTATTGTGAACAAAATACTATTAGGCTACTATTTTACCTTTATAAACCACTGGGTTTGAGTACTGCATTTACACAGAACATTGAGTAATATGTATTCTATTACTCAACAGGATGGGAGCCTCTGGCCATTCTGCATGTGAGGGGAAGGGGAGCATTCCTGCACTGTGTGGGGGACCTTTACCCCTTGCAATCATACAGGGTGTGGGACTGATAACCACAGATACGTGGCCTGCTAGTAAACTTCAGGGAGTAACTATCCAGCACACCTACGCACTCTCTAAATTCAACAGCCTAGTGCCCAGGCAGCTCTAATTACTAAGAATAATGAGAAGGTTTAAAAGTTGACAACCAATTGACCTATTAGCCTACAGGTAGTTTATAGAATGATTTTTACCAGATTTACTGTATTTTGTTATTTAAGAGTTCAGTCGTTTAGTAAAACGCCTAACACTTTTGATCAATATTTTTGTATTTACTGCAAAAAAACATGCAATGCCTCATCAGTCCTGGTTTCTTTACACTTCACTTGTTAAATGTTGTGCTGGTTTTCACTGTTTACTCACTGGGTGGATTGTGAAAGCATAATGTTCTGCTTTGTCACAGAATGCATAGCATCTCAGCAGCTAGATAAAAAAGTCAATTTGTGACCTGATTTAGCTCAAAGGTAAACCATGTGTTCCACTCAGACCGTAACTGAAACCTTTATTACAAAATATGACTACATTAATGCCATGCAGAGCCTTAAACATATACAACTACAAATTATATTGCAATAAAAAAAAAATAATAGTAAAAAACTGTGACAATCCGTTTGTCTCCAGGTAGTCTGTAGACAATGCTGCAGGACAATTTAACATTCAAATCCAGCGCTTTTGGGACATTTAAAAACTCAAGCAAACACCCAGAGTACTGGGTAGACTTTTAATGTCCCATTTTTCCCTTTTCATTCCTAAACTCTCTGGAGAAAAACAAGTCAAACACTCTTGATTCACCAGCTACACAACATTCCATTTATAATTCCATTTCGCTGGATGATGGATTCTTAAAATCTATAACCCAAGATGTACAATAGTAACTAAGTACTCTGATAACCCTGACTAATTTTCATCATAACAGAATTTAACACCCAGAGATGTTACAATAGTAACTAAGTTGTACAATAGTAACTAAGTACAAATACTTCACTTCAGTATTTTCCCCTCACAGGATCAAAAGAGTATATATGCCTGTATGTTTTATTAATTGAGTTATATGCTGTATATATTTATATTATAGGCTATTAAAGTACTGACCTCAATGCCTTTGTTCTTTTACTAATTAAGTACATTTAACTTTAGAATACTCTACCATACATACGAAATACTTTTAGAAATTAACTGAGTAACGTGGTCCTGGGTGCCTTGAACTTGATTCATGGACTTGAAGTCATTTTCAGTGTCAAGTGGGACTAGGGTAGAATACAACTCTGTTTATAACTGCATTTATTCCCCGCGTGCCACTACCATTTTGTGAAATTGACTTTGGGCACGTATTTTAAAAAGTGACACGGGAAAGCCTCACAAACTCACCTGAAAAAGTTGCCACTGTGCAGCCATGGGATTCATACATGTCTTTGCAGAGAGGGGATTTAAACTCTCACCTCGGCAACAGACAAGTGCATATCTCTAGGCTACAGACAAGAGTGAATGGGAGATTTCCCTTTTTTGGCCTGAACATTATTTATGAATGTCAACATGACAGGTTTCTGGCATTAGGCCAATGCCATTAACAGCCATTATTACAGTCAATCATAATGTAAATGGCATAACTTTCCCCTAAATGTCCCTAATCACAGCGAAATGTGATGGACAGTGTGATGGGGGACAAACAATGAAACAGAAAAGGTAAAGAAGGTGAAGGGGTGTGTGTGTGTGTGTGTGGTTGTAAGGGGGGGGAGAGAGAGAAGGAGAGAGAGCAAAAGCATGGAACAGGTCCTCCCGGTCTTTTCATCTGGCTGGGTGTCAGAGCACCTGCTCCGAGGGGTGGAGTCTGGAGAGGTGGACACCCTTTAACAGGCGAAGCGAGGTATGTTGCAGATCGCAGAGAGAAAAGGATACAGAGACAGAGAGAGAGAGAGTCCAGAAAGTGAGGGTGGACGGTTCAACAGGATTTAGCCACACAAAGTCAAAGGATGTTCAAGAAAAAGGAATCGTACAGTCCGGCAAAGATTGTCCAGTGAGTACAACCCAGACAACTTTTCAGACCACTAAATCTGTCTGTGTTACAGTGTGTGTGTTTGTGAAATTCTAAGACTTTTATATTTTTCTTTACCCATTCGAAACAGACACCGTCATTTAGATTGATCTGATGGACTAGTCCACCATGGTTGAATTGAAAGTAAATACAAAATTACAGTGTGGTGGAAATGAATCCGGACACCCTTTGACTGTCCCAGCTTTCACAATGCAGACAGCACCTTGTGGCTGTTGGTTACACCTGAGAAGTGACAAAATGTCAATGTTGTATTGCTTTAAGATATGGTTTCCTTTAAAGGGTGTGACATATTGATTCTTCGGTTCATTCAGTTGCATGACGGGTGAAGTAATTAGTGTGGTGACTAAGAAAGCTGGATAAAGTATGACGCAGAGCTGGTTGTAATCCAAGAGGGTCTTTGTACAAGCCTAAAGTCAACAGAATCCTAAAAGACACCATGTTGTCATGAATTACATGGCTTTCATGGAAATATTGATCAGGCACATTTGATTATGATTCATCATGTGTAATGGGTGTTGTCATATTTGTCAAATGAACCCAGCACCTTTTAAAAGAACAATTTCTTTTGTGTGTTACATAAATTCTATTACTGATAGAATTTCTTTACTACATTATTAAATGACAGTATGATTACAAGTACCACATAAAATGTAATTTAGTTGTGGACTGATTGACAAGTTGGGGAAGGTGACCTGACATAAGAAATTGTTCATTACACCTGTAGATACGATGTGGCACCTTTTCATTATGTGTGTATGATTTCATTTTTTCACTTTTTTTTTTTTAGCTCCCTCGTACTTGCATTTAACAATAGATAACCTCTTGTCAGGTAGATATAAAATACGTTTAGACTTGTACTTGAGTAACATGCTTGTGGGCAACTTCAATTTCCACCAAGTAGTTGTCTGGAAGGATATGTATACTTTCACTCAAGTGGGACTTGCACACTGAATGTGTTGTGCCTCACACTTGTGGCTTTTGAGCCGTCCTGTTTTGAGTCATATCTATACAGCGTGGATGACAAAGTCTTACCACCAACTGATTACATTGCTGAGGTGAAGAACTCCAAAGGCATGCAGATTCTCTACACTAATTAAGAAAAGTTTTATGATAAGCTGTTAGGGTATAACTTAAGACCTCTTTGTGTGCTCAGCACAGTGTATAGTTGGCCTCATAGTAATACTGTAGACATACATTCTCATTCACTGTATAAGAACCTCTTAGAAGACCTCCTTACATCACAAACCAACCTTTTGCTTAATAATGGATACTATCTCAAGCTTCATCAGACATATAATACTTAACTGATGTTTTAGAGGTGGGTGTCAGAGAACAATGGCACAAGACTGCATGTTGTGATTACAGGTTTAGGTGTTGAGTGATGGCGGTTTCGGGAATTTTGAGTAAAGGAATTTGCTTTGTTGCAGAAAGAGAATAGTATCTCACCATCAACTTTCTCCTGTGCATCAACTCACTCTTATAAATCTAACACTTTTTTCCCCTTCCCCTAAAATCAGGGACCAGGTTGGTGAACTTACTTTTCTAATAGCGCGCATGCAGAGGAATTCAGACCAGGTGGAACAAAACATCTTGCGTGCTGAAGATCTCCTGGCCATAGTAAGACAGTTTTTTTTCTCTCAAACAACAATAACAGCAATTTCACGCTAAATCCCAACAAACATACAACTCACACATTTTTGTAATACTCATGGCAAAGAACATGTCTTCCATTAACTGTTTTTAGGACAAGCAGAATGAGCTGAAGAACCTGCCCCTCCGGCATCAGAAAGAGATTGCAGACAACTTGGCCGAGGCGGAGAGCCTACTGAAGGACCTGTTTCTGGATGTGGACAAGGTCAAGAGGCTGCAGCACCCCCAGTCCAATGAGATTGAGAGCGAGTGAGTGCTAGTATATATCTATAAGACTATATCTATATGATTATGATCAGCAAGCAAAACAATCACATGATTAGGCTATGAATAGGCTGTTACTATAAAGTCTAAATAGTATTGGTCTTCTATTGTGCAATTTTTTTCACATCTAGGGAATGCAACACACATTATATGAATGGCTCTGACAAGGCTCTGACTCATTGGTCAGAAAAAATCTTTCAAATTTTTTGTAATGATTTGTTTGCTTTGGATCTCAGTGTCAGCAATCTCCATGACCGCTGGTTTAAAGACTGTGCTGGTTATCGGGATCTGTATGAGCAGGTGAACGACGTGAACCCAAGAACAAGGATCGACTGGGGCGAGTTGTTAAGTGAGAAACAGGTAGACCTGAATTAATGGTCCACAGTTAATCATAGTAATCAATAGACCACTCCTATCACATTAAACATTATTTTGTTATTTCTCGCTTATTTACAGACATATTCCTGGAATCTTTTTTCAATAAGACCATGGAATGATGAAAGAATAAATATTGAAAATTAAGTTTAGTTAAATGATATGAAAATGAAAAGATTAAATATTTACATATATTTGATGTTACAGAGACAAGTGAATTCAGATAAATATGGTCCCAACTTGTCTGATGTGGAGAAGCAGATCGCTGCCCACAACATTCTACACAAGGAGATTGATAGCTACAGGACCCAGGGGAAGGTATACACATCAATGACACACCCTCTGGTGCATGACAGTATAACATGGTCATATCAAACTAGTCTCACACTAATCCTCTTTGGTCCAACAGGATACTACTTATGGGAAGCAGTATACAAACCTACTGGTGAGTTTCGTTTGCCAGTTCAAACTTTTTTCAATTGGAAAAAAAAACATTACACACATTACGCCTATTCAGTCAGTAAGTCTTTGGTCCTGTTTACAAATATTGCATTGACAAATAATGCTGTGGTCATGACCTGTAGGTGTATGTTTCTATGTATCTTGTAGGAAAGCTCCCTAGCACGCCGTAACAACTTGGCCAGCCTGTATGACTACATGACTAGCTGCAACAGAGAGCTGGCATTTCTGAGCGATCAGCAAGACAAGATTGCCAGTAGAGACTGGAGCGACCGCATGGTGGATGCCCCTACTGTGCGCATGGAGTATGAGGTGAGACGAGATTCGGTGGAGGTGCTGTTTCGACCGGACCCCATCAAAATGTCCTTAAACAAGATACTAAACACCAATGTAATAAGCCCAAGTGGCACGTTTGTACCTTGCAGGGCAGCCTCTGCCACTGGTGTGTTAATGGTTGAACGTGAGGCATACATTGTAAAGCACTTGAGAAAAGCGCAATAAATATGCAGTCTATCATAGTAGAGGCTAAATAGAGTGTTTGGAGTTTTGCTGATATTTTGATGTCTGATGTCCTGAGGTATATGTACATACCAAGTGATCCCAAGCATGGGTAGATGCATAGAGTTCTTCCACTTCTTGGAACAGATCATTTGTGTAGGCAAGGGGTCGGCAACCTGCAGCTTTGAAGCCGCATGCAGCTCTTTAGCGCCTCCCTTGTGGCTCCCTGGAGCGTCTTAAAAAATGGATGAAAATGGATGTGGGGATATACTTTTTCTATGTTTTTTGTAGGAGGCAAACATTATTAATGTGTTCCAAGGTTTTCAAAATACAAAAAAAAAAAATACATTTATATAATTTTAACATTTCTGTCAAAGAAGATTTGGGTCATAGCCTGCTATACATGTTTCAATGCGGTGCCATGCCACACAGGTGGCTGGTGTACACAAACCAGCAGATGTGTCAAGGGCCATGGGTCCCAAAGGAAAAAGATAGCTAATTAGAACATGGGATTCAAGTAAGAATGGACCAAATAATTTGCTTTCATTGCAAATGCGGAATTATTGCATGTTTGCTTTGCAATGAGAAGTTGTCAAACAACAAAAAGAGTAATTTGGACGTCCGGGGAAGTCATGCCAAATATGGAGGCAAGAAAACATGCGATTAAAATACTTTGGGAGAAATTAGAGGAGTGCAAAGGTAGATTTAAGTGGAGAAGAGGATGGGTAGATTTAAGTAAGAAGTGGATTCTCAAAACTCCGCAAATTTTACTGCAAGTTTTGTTGCAACCTGAGAGATAATAAAGCATCATAATAGGCAAATATACTGAAGCTAATAAAACACTTATTATCTGTGTAAATCTTTTGCAGAGATTCAAAAATAGTGGCTTGCTAACACATGAAAGTGAGATCAACAGACTCCAAGAGGAGAGAGACAGCCTTGTTGATGCTGGTCACCCAGCCAGCTCAATGATTAAGGTACTAACAGTAATAGCACAACACACCTTATTCAAACATGTGTCTGTCTTTTATATCTTACCCTTTTCTGTTTCTCTTTCTCAGTCTCTTAATGATAAGGTCCAAAGTCAGTGGCAGCGTTTCCTCAACCTCTGCATTTGTCAAGAGACCCACCTGGACAATGTTGAGGATTACAAGAGGGTAATCATATATTATACCCAGGCCTACACATGTTTCTTCAATAAGAAATCATGCAACATTGATGTGAACCTTTATGCTGATTACCTTTACTTTCTTTAGTATCAACTGGATATGGAAACCTTCTCTGAGTCTCTGAAGAGGATCAACTCCACCTTAGACTCAAAATTGCTTGAGAACATGAGTACCCTGGAGAAACAAATGCACATAGAGGTGAGGCCCATTTGGAAATTTCTATGGAGCACTTTCAGTTTTGTTGTACCCGTAACAACGACAATAAAGACAAAGTATCTATGATGAACTATCTATGCCATTACAAATGATAAAACCACTAGTGCAACTGCTCAGTCAAAGTATTGTATAGGTTGTTTGAATGTCCGTTTTTGCATTGATTGCCTCAGGGAGAGGAAAGAGCCGTTCAGAGGAATGAACTGCGCCTGGCTGACCTCAAAGAACTCAGCAACACAATTGCGCCGCTTCACCTCCGGCGTCTCCGCCCAGCCAAACCAGCACCTGTTGTTGCGCTGTGTGACTGGACCACTGACAAGGTATTAGACACAGCAAGACAGACGCAAGTGGGAAAGCAAAGGAACATATCAGCAGTGTTGTCTGTTTAGCTTAATTGCATCTTGTGATGACACAATACCTTCTTTTCAGACTTCGATGCAGAGAGGTGACAGGTTCACTCTTAAGTCTAACAACAATGATGAGACTTGGGAAGTTCAAACTAGCAGTGGCCTGACTAAGGCAGTTCCATCTGTCTGCTTACTGATCTTGCCTCCAGACAGGGATGCCATTACAAGGGTGGAAAGGTGAGAATCAGTCAGTTAGGACCTGCCTATCATAGAAGTCTATCCCATTAGGTTAAATACAGATCAGGGGTCACAGAAAATTCAAATGGCCTTGAACCTGATTGAATCAGTGTCCTTTGGGTCACAAATAATAAGTAAAACCCAAAACCCAATTTGACATACTTTATATAAAGAAACATAAATTATGATAACAATGTTTTGTTAACAATGTCTGTTTTAAAACATCTGTACTGTTTTTTTTTCCATTTCTCCAGTCTGGGTGCACAACTTGAGGACCTCAAGAGAAGAAGAACTGCTCTTTTGGTCCCCGCCACACGCATAACCTACACACATGCAGTCAATTCAAGTAGCCCACAAGACAGGTCTGGGGTCAATGATCTCTCTTCACGTTTGGACAAAGTCATGGAAGGCCTTTTGAAGGCAGAAAAGGACATCCAGAATCACCTTAGAGCTCCACTGGACCGCAGGAGCCCCACACACGACCTGTCCAAACGAATTAATGATCATGAGGTAAGATGCCATGGAATAAAAAATTATCTGAAAATCTTATAGTTAGTTACATGTTGTTTATAAATACACATTTATAAACACTGGTAAATTGTGCAGACGGATGTGCTTGTGCTGAATAACCTGGAGGCAGAGAAGGCATCTATTCAGAGGGAGATGCAACCCCTTCTGTCACAGACTCCCTTGGGTCCAGTCACAGCAACACTACCTACAAAACTCAGTGTGGTCAATAACAAATTTGATAATGTGTCAGCTCTTTCTGACAACTACAAGAAGAAGTAAGTCATCATGAAACAAAACATGACTCTCCATAAATACAGTTCATTTTGGGCGAAGCATTTTTATTTGTTTATCCTGCAAAGCTTAGGTGCACAAACGCTTCTGTTATTTTATCTAAATGTGGTCACATTGGTTTTCAGGGCCAATGCAGCTATGTTCTTGGAGAATCAAATTAATAAGGTGGATAACTTGGTCTCTGGATTTGAGCAACAACTTGTCAAAACTGATGTAATTTCTGATGAACCCAATTCCATCCAGGCTCGCACAAGTCAGCTTCAGGTTTGTCCGAATTTTAGCACTAATTTAAAAAAGGGACCGCAAACAGACACCATGATATAACAGTGAACTATTTCTCTCTGTGAAGACACTCCGTAAAGATGTAACCTACAAGAAGGATGAAATCCTTAAGCTGGATCGAGACCTTGAAAACACCGCACAGCTGAGTAGCTCCTTGCAGAAGAGCTTCCATGAATATTGTCCAGATATTCGCCGTCAGGATGCTGATGTGAAATGCTTAAAGAATCGCTATGCTAACATCAAGAATCAGCTGCTGGAGAGGTCAGCAATACAGCAATACAGATAGCTTGTTGACATGAGCCTTAAAACTTAAGGTCATACTTAAAATGTAAAGACATACCACTATTGTTTTTTTATGTCATTTCCAGATCCACTCTGTTGCAAGACATTGGCAATAAGAACCAGGATTTCGAATCTACTGTCAAATCACTGAATGCCTTCTTAATAAATATGCCCAACAACAAGATAAATCTATATGATGGCCTTACTCAAATTAATACGAAACAAAACTCTCAGAAGGTCAGTTGTAGTTCTCATTTCTCTAACTGCCCTGACTGCTCCCTTGCTCAGTTCTCCCCCCCCCCCCCCACACACACACACAGTTTATGAGACTAAGTGCTTTTTCAATGACCTTAATTAATTAAATCTTAACAATGTAAACAATTTTGTCTGCTGGTTTTATTTCAGAGAGTGATGGAGGACATTAAGAGGAAATCAGATGAGGTGGACCGTGTTGTAGTTCTGTCACAAGACCTGCAGAAACAGCTGAATGTAAGTATTTACACAAACAGAATTCTGGAAACCAATAACATTTTATGCTCAAATGCACCATTTAACATTTTCTCATTCACAGGAATATGATCTAATCACGCAGAGGTACCGTAACACCTTGAATATCCCAGAGTTGTTGCATTATGACAGTCTTGATTCCTCTCACTTAATTGACTCTGTGCAGGAAAAGGTAAATTACTCTTGAAATTAGATGTTTTTTGAGAATTTGAGAATTTATGCAATGACTTATAACAATGATTCTCTTGACAGGAAAGAGACATCTTAAACCTTTACTCTGAAGTATCAGCAGAAAATGAACAGTTACTTCACCAAATGTATCTGGCAAAAAACCTAATCAATAAGGTATGTTTTGTTAAAAAAAAAAATCACTAAATAATCTCTGGATTCAGTTTAATCCAGTGGACCTAAATTTTTCCTTTTTTTCATTTTGCTCATGCAGAATGAGGAGGTTGTGAGTCAGGTTGTAGTAAAGCAACAGTTGCAGCTGCAGAGCCAACAGAGGAACTTGGAAGAGGTGAATACCCTAAAGAAAGACCTTGAGGCTGAGATCAGCAGACGTCTTTATGCGGAAAATGATCTGGAGACATACAGGAGAAGATTACAGTCCCTCAGGAGCAGAAGAGGAGTGGAACGTCTAGAAGAGAAGGAGATTGTGCAGTATTATCGTGACCCCAAGCTGGAGGGTGACTTGGAGAGTCTCAGAAGAAGGGTTGGGGAGGAGTCATCCAAACGCACATCAACCCACACAGAGATTGATGTTCTCAAGCAAAAGATTGTTCGCCTGGAACATGAGCTGGCAAGTATAGAACCACAAATGATCACTAAGGTTGTTACTGAAATTGAAAGAGACCCTCAGCTGGATAAGGAGGCTGAAAGGATCAGGTTAGAAATACAAAGACTCAGAGAAGAGTTCACAGTTCAAAAATCTAATATACTGCTTCTGCAAACCGAAATCCGGACATTGGAGCAAAAGAAACTAACCATAAGGCAGCGGGTGGTGAAAAAGGAAGTTATTAAACTAGAAAGAGATCCAGTCATGCTAAAATCAGTTCACACCTTTCAGAATGAGATAGCTGATGAGCAACTTCGGGTAAAGGTCTTAAATGATGACATATTTGAGACAAGGAGCAAAATCAACACACTTGAGAGGATCATTCCCACAGTGCAGCCTAAAATCATAACCAAGGAGGTCATTCGGGTAGAGCAGGACCCTGAGCTGCTCATTGAGTCGAAAAGACTTCACACCAGTCTCAATGAAGAAATGAGGGAAACCAACATCCTGCTGAAGGAGCTTGCTAGTCTCAGACTGCAGTACACCGAACTGGAAAAACGACGACCTAAAGTGGAGGTCAAAGAGATAATTCATGAAATCTACAGAGTACACCCTGACACTGAACTAGAATTGAGTCGCCTGAGGAGAGAGCTGCAGCAGTCCAGTCATCGTTACACTGATGTGGAACAGCAGATAACGCAAATTACCGTAGAATTGAATGTGCTTCGCTCCCAGAAGCCTAAGGTAGAGTACAAAGAGGTTACCCAGGAAGTGATCAAAGTAGAGAGGAGCCCAGAGATGGTCAGGGAAATACAGAGGTTGAATGAGCAGCTCATTATCTTAAGGAACAAGTACGACACAATCCAGAATAAAGTCTACATTTTATGCAAAAGTAGGGATGAACTCCAGGTTGAGAAATCAAAGGTAATTACTGAGATTCTGAATAAAGAAATAATCAGGTATGAAAATGACCCTCTATTAGAGAAGGAAGCTGATAGGCTCAGGAGAGATGTACGTGAAGTAACCCAACAGCGGCGCCAGGTTGAAGAAGCTGTGTACGACTTGCAGAACAAATACCTCTTGCTTGAGAGGCAAAAGCCAGAAGAAAAGATTGTAGTTCAGGAGATAATACGTCTTGAAAAAGACCCAAGACAAATTGTGGAACATGAGAGGCTTAAACGAGACCTCGACCTGGAGGCAAAAGCCCGTTTAAGACTAGAGATGGAAGTGAATGAGCTAAGAGCCATAGTTCTAGAAAAAGAGAAAAGCCTAACTGGGGTAGACAGACAGAAAAAGATCATTGTGGAGACTGAGCTTAGGCAGATCAAATCTCGCATCCTGGAGTTAGAAAATTCTCCACCTCGTGTTGAAGAGAGAATTGTAATTGAGGAGGTTCTGAAAGTGGAACGTGATCCCAAACTGGATGCACTGATACACAGCTTGCATGTGGATATGGAAAATGAAGAAAATATTATTTCCCGCCTGCAAAGAGACATCACAAACCTAAAGATTAGATTGGATATCTTGAAAAAAGAAAAATCCATAGAAAAGGTTGTATACAAGGAAGTGATAAGAGTGGAAAAAGACCAAGCTGTGGAGGCTGAAAGAGACAGTCTTAGAGAGCAAGTGACACAGGTGAAGAATGGAAGACGTGATGTAGAGGATGAAACACAGCGTCTCAATACCAGACTTACACGCCTGCATACAACAAAGACGACTATGTCTCAGGAAGAGACCAATCTGACGCTTACCAGAGAGACTTTACAGCGCGAGAAGGATCTTCTCCTGGAGCAGCTAAAGAAACTAGAGAAAGAGAGAGAGACCATCACCATTACATTCCAGCATGAGTCAAAATTACTTAGTGAGAGGAACCAGCTGAACAGGCAAAAAAGCATTCAGTTAGAATCGGACATACGACGCCTGGAGAGGGACATCTTGGAGGAAAAGGAAGTAATCAGCAAGAGGGACATTACGATCATGGAGTTGCAGAATGCCCTGAAAACTGAAGATCATACTGAAACCCATACAAGGGAAACCAATGTTTCCACCAGAATCACCATCCTCGATCCAGAAACAGGAAAAGACATGTCACCATACGATGCTTATGTGGCAGGAGTGATTGATAAAAATCAGTACATGCATTTTCAAGAACTTGAGTGCAGCTGGGAAGAGATCACAACCAAAGGACCTTATGGAGATACTTCAGTTTTACAGGACCGCAAAAGTGGCAAGCAGTATTCCATCTCGGATGCTCTTAAAGATGGAAGGCTGACCCAGTATGACTTGCAGCGCTATAAGGAAGGAACAATGTCCATATCTGAGTTTGCACTTCTAGTAGCAGGAGAAAAAAAGCCAAAGTCTTTCAAAAGTGCTTTCTCTAATTCCACACCTAATTTAACTACCATTGATGGCATTATCAGCCCAACCTCTGCCTACAGTTCCAACAGCTTATACAGCAAGTCTTATTCCACTGAAAATCTCAACACTCACAACACCAGTGGAGATGAACACTTTCCCATTTCTGGTGTCATAGATGTCACCACTAACAACCGCATGTCAGTGCGCAGTGCCTTGACTCGCAATCTGATTGACCCTGACACAGCTCAAAGACTTCTTGAGGCACAGGCAGCCACTGGTGGAATTGTCGACATCACTAAGAAAGACCGGTACTCTGTTCACAAGGCAGCACAGTATGGCCTCATAGATAAAAGTCTGATGCATCAGCTGCTTAACGCCCAAAAGGCCTTCACTGGAGTGGAAGATCCTGTGACCAAAGACCGTCTGTCTGTGGGCCGGGCTGCTCAGAAAGGTTGGATACCTCATGAAAATGCTATGTGGTATTTGGAAACACAGTACCTTACAGGGGGCTTAGTGAACCCAAATAAAGCAGGGCGCATTACGGTTGATGAAGCAATCTACACAGATATGATTGATAAATATATGGCAAAGGAGCTTCAGGATGAAGGAACACACCTTAAGTTTTTGGTGGACCCCATTACAAAGGAAAAGATTACCTTCAAGGAGGCAATGCTTCGCTGCAAGAAGGACCAAATCACTGGACTTCTGCTGTTACCGGCTGCCTCAACTGATGCGAGCAATGCAAAATCTTTTAATTCCTCCTCCTCTCTTTCTCGGGTATAAATTTCCCAGATGTACCTTGCAGATTTGTCAGCAAGCACACAATTATTTCAGGATTAGATGGTGATAACCTAGCATTGACTTTATATAATTACGTCAGAACATTTTTTAAGCATTTGGAAATTATGGGTTGAACTTTGTAACTGTCTTCATTTATGCATCTCATTGCAATATATCCTGGGTTTTTGTTATCTCTTCTGTGTGATGTTTTCATTATTTTTGGTTATTACCATTTGGAATATTAAAGATAAATGACTCATTGTATTGCATGTGTGCTATATTAATTGTGCTCTTGTTGCATATCTGTTAAGTACATATTCATGAGATAAATGTAGGCTGTAATGTAATGGTTGCCAACTACATTGCTAAGATTGAAACTCGTAACGTAATGCCCTATGAATGGGCTAGCAAGATGCAATGGTTCAGTCAAAGAAAATAACTCATATATACACACACAAGTAAAATTAATACAGATACAAAAACACTTTACAAATACAGAAACCAAAACTCTTATAGGCCTACAAATATACTTTTTAAACAACCTGACAAAATAACTGAAAAGTATAAGATAAGTCTAATTTATATCATCAACAGTGCAAGAGCCACTGCACCACGCAACAAGTTGGAAAAAATACAAAACAAAAAAATAGCCCTGCACCCCTGCATTTAGTTGGCCTATAGCCTCCCATGGCCAATAACAGCTAAACTTGGTTGCTTTATCTTTACTATCCAGATCATCTTTTTTCTTCTATGTTGCAGTAGGGGAGAGTAACATGTAACAAAATTGTATAATTAACTTAAATAAAAGTAACAGGGATCGAATTACTTGTGTGCGTAAAATACTCTTGTATTTAGTATGAAAGATTTTGATCTGGTGGTTAACAAAAAACCCAATAGGCCTATTTGACTACAAAATTAGTCTTATTAGGTTAACGGAATTTCACTTTCGTTTCTTATCCATTTTAAATGGCATGCTACCCTACCGATAACAGAATTAAACAATAGCAACGCGCTGCTTTTATTTTGGTCTGTGAGTTGAATACACAAAAGAAAGGACCAGAGGTTCTGGGAGGACTTTTACTTTGCCTCATGCATTCGATTTAGGAGAGGAAGAGGTAAACTAAGCTATTTCACGCTCCCTTTCTGCTAAGGTAGGTGGCAAATCTAAACGGTTTATATGGAAAACGTACGGAGAATGTAATGATAGAGCTGGGTTCCAATGCATTTTTATATTGGTTTTCCAAACTGCCATATTAGTTTGCTGCAATGTTGAACGTCCAAACATTGTTATCAGTTAACGTTAGCCAAACAGGCGGGATTGTTAGTTAGAACCTCTATAGCTAATACAATTGAATACATGCAGATGTGTTGATGTTAGGCTAAATGATTAACAACTTTATATTGGATCTGTACTATGGGAATTTAAACAAGTGTGGTGCCGTTTGATGATCAGTGGAGGGTATGAACATCTGCAGCCGAGTGATGCTAACGTTATAGTCTCGTGCTGGGGAATTGACCATCGTTAACTCCGCTAGAAAGCAACACTAAAGATTGGCCTACTTGATATTGTTAACTGAAGTTTCCAATATTATACGTACCTACAAAGTATGTTGTATTTGGCTGTGTAGAAATTGGTTTGACCTAGATCTAACCTCTGCAGCTGCAAACTCCAGAACTAACATGGGGCGCCGAAAGTCTAAACGTAAACCGCCGCCCAAGAAGAAGCTGACTGGAAACCTGGACACTCAGTTTACCTGTCCCTTTTGTAACCACGAAAAGTCATGTGATGTAAAAATGTAAGTTCTTGATGTGAGATGTCTGAAAGCTGATTGATAATGTACGTTGATATGTGGGTAAACGAGGCAATTATACCATTATTTGCAGGGAACGCAGTCGAAATACAGGAATAATATCATGTAGCGTCTGTCTGGAGGAATTTCAAACGCCCATAACCTGTATCCTTTCCAGTATATTTAAGCCAAATGTTTACCCCTTACCTCCTGAATAATGCACTTCCAGTGGATGGAGAGAGTGTCGAGAGTTATTACAGAAGTACCATTATTGTACCATATTGTTTTCACCACCCTAATTTGAGTGAAAAAGTGTGTGTCGTTTTAAGTTATTCTTAATATTCCTTTCAGTTTGTAAGTCAAGTAGATCTTATTAAACATAGTCTTGTGAACATATTGGAAAGAGATGACTCTTATAATGTCTATTGAAAGGGGGTGTACTAATTTACGCTGAGGATTGTAGCTCACCTTTGCCTTCAGTCTTCAGCTCATCCCATGCCTGAATTATCCGTATTGTGTAGAGTCTGTGTATTTAGTGGAGGATATGCGTGACTTTGTGGATGTTTGAAATTGTCTGGGAAGATGAGGGATCCTTAGCTTAAATGGTCAAAGACCACTTATAAAACTAGGTAACTTAAAATTAGTCAAACCATAGCATAGTCCCCTGTAGTGAATTTAGGTGGCTGGTTGCTGAATGATTCTCTGTTCAAAATGGCTGCTTTGTATCCTACCAATATGGCTAGAGTGAGATTCCATATCCACTGTGTGTAAGGCAGCCCTAACTAAGCTGGTAGTAGGAGTAACAAAGGCATCAAAAGAAGCTAGCAAATGAACAATTCGGTATGATGGAGAATATGTAGTGTTCTGAATGTAATTGTCAGCATTTTCAGCAAATTTCTGCATCCTGTTTTCCCTTTACTCTTGTCTCAGATCTCTCTGAACCAGTGGATGTTTACAGTGACTGGATAGATGCTTGTGAAGCCGCAAATCAATAGCGTTTTTATTCCAGGCGGTAGAAGGTCTACTGAATGATTGGACCACTCTTTAGAATATAAGTTGAAGTGACCAAAGTAGTCCCGTTTTAGTCGACTGTAAGGTACATTGATCCTTCTTTTTTTTTTGGTATACTTGGATATATTGACCTGTAACACTTTATTTACTTTTTTGTCACCGTCATTAATAAAACTGTTACTTTTCTATTTTTTTTTTTTTTTTAGATTTTTATGATGAGGACTGATATGTTAATACATTTCCTCAGGATATTTACCTTTTTGCTTTTTTTTTAATTACAGCAACACAATCTTAAGTCATGTTAATGCTAGATGGGCAAATATTGGAGCATGCTTTTGCTCTTTTTAAATGCCATGGTCATGCATGATGGATCTCTACCCCTTTACCAGAGAGCCACTTGTACTAGGAACATGCTGTTTGTCAAGATTGGACACAATTTGCTGACACAATTATGTACAAATTCTGTGTTATTAAATCAGTACATGATTGACATTGGCGTGGTTGGAATTGCAGGTTTGTTTTTATTGATGGGATGGTCAGAAAAGTGTTTCCAACACATTTTCAACCAACCAAGGTTACAGAAGTTATTGAAAATTTACAAACATATCTAAAGAGCCTTGTAACTTAATCCTGGCGTGCCTGTTTTTGTTCTGTAGGTTATGGTCACTAAACATTGTTGGTGTACAATACTTTTCATTTTGTTCAATCTGTGTGAGCTCTACTTTTCCAGTGCATAGACAAGAGGCCAGGAAAGTTAGCTCTGAGTGACTGAACAACAGAATCTGATCTGTCCACACTCCCTGTCAAAAAGCCACAATCACCCCATATAAAGAACGTGTTTCAAGTCTTATGTACATATTGATGGAAATGATGCACTTCCATAGCTAAACACTAGATGGCAATCAAAGGCCAGTATTCAACAGAAAGGGCCAGTAAAAGAATCTATAAAGAATTGAATCTGAAAACAGTCTTGGCTAACACCATCCATATTGAGCTGGACAATTCACTTGATTCACAAATTAAAGAAGGGATAAGCAACGTTCTGTTTTTTTCTCTCACGAGCTCCCTCTAAAGACCGCTGTATTGCATTGTATTGCACTGCATTCTATTGGAGGCGGTCCGCGCTGCTGTATCTACCGCTATAGGCCACGGTGGCGCATTCTACACTGTACGTTCGCTGCGTAATGACTCATTTTAGCATCCTAAACCGTATGAATTAATTTTCATTAATTAAATGAAAAATGTTGCATAGTGGGCCTTCAAAGGCTGAAGATGCACAGCCCATCAAAAACATTTCAATTCATGGGAAGTTACTGTAATGGGATTTTTATCAGTTCATGTCTGTAAATAAAGGCTGAATTCCTCTAGAAAAATACAATCTTAGACATGGTAATACAGTCCATTTTATCTGCCTTTGTGCATTTGATGTTTTGTCAGATTTCATTTGCTTCATTTCCATCAGTCATTACCGTCACTTCAGAATTTTAACAAACATTTATCTTACAGACCAAAACACAATAATACCTGTATAAGAGCTACCTGGGGAGAGTAGTCAAATCATAATTTAAAAAGTAACTTAGTTACATTAAATAAACGATAAATACTCTATAAAACATAATTTATGGTAACTTTCTTTTCAGCAATCCAAATTTGAAGTGGGCAGGGGATCCAAATCCAATGACATCCTGGGTATAGTCGACAAGGAAAAGTGAGGTTCCACTAGTCTTACTGGCTAATGGTGAGGTGGCAAAATAAGCATGTATGGAACTATGAGTTGCAGCAAGGGATCTCTTTAGTCAGAATACTGATAGCCGTCGATGTCCCCTCCATTGTTGATGAAGTCCTCTGGGTTGTTGCAGTACTTGCTGTCATAGACCTGACGTGGAAGCCCATAGACGGTCATGCCCGTCTGTGAAGCTCCTTTGTTGGAACCCATTTGCAGTGACACAATGGTGGTGTCGCACATTTCCATATCTAGCTTCTTATCGAGAATCTGCCTTGGGGTTCCTGGCGCCGTCATACCAGACTTGGGGGAAAGAAGAGGGAGAAAGACCATTCATATTCAAACAACCTCAATATTTTTCTTATCATAGCTTAAAACTAGCATCTTTTAAGTCAGATCAGGTCATACATGGAGTGGGTAACTCATTGTCTTCCATACTCAGAACTTAAATGAGAACTAAAGTAAGTACCTGGTTGGCTCCTTTATTGGTTCCCATCTGGAGGCTGATAGTGGACTGGTCCATGGGGTGGTCCATGCCAGTCTTGGGGTCATACAGGTGGCGCTTTGTGCCATATGCAGTCATACCCTTCTGGCTGGCAAACTTGTTGGTGCCCATCTGGTATAGCAATGAACCCAAGTGTCACAAGACGCTCGGTACTTGCAGACATACAAACATCAACACAACCCCATTGAATCACTAGAAAAGCTGACCTGCAGTCCAATAACGTTGCGTCCCTCTTTCAATTTCTCTGGTGCAAAGCGCCGCTGCTGTTTTTCTGAATACTTCACTCCGATGTCGTACTTTGTGTGGACACCTTTAGACTTTGCCTTAGTAAAGACATAGGGTGAAGTAAAAAAAAAAAAAAAAGGTGTAAAATGTAAGAAAAGGCACATCTTTTCTATTAATGCTGGGGTTAGTTTCAGACTTTTTTACCCCAATGTATTCAGGGGGTAGAAAAGCTAGCCAAGGGGAGATGCCTACAATTTGAGATAAAAAATAAAATCGTACTAAAATCCTGCAGCATCTCATAGGGCACCTTTAATGGTGAAACTCGGCTATTAATTTTCAAACAAATTTAAGGCAAGGATACACAGCTCACACTGTAACATGAAACACAAAAAAGATAGTGGCAATACTAATATGCCGTATTTCTTACCATGCCAGCCAATGTGATCAGGGTGCTCTGGACTTGAGTATGATTAACATTCTCAAACAAGTCATTGGCTTCAAAGATGTCATGCGGTTTGAGCCCATACTCTGTGATTGCACGGATGAAGTGGCCAATATTTTCCAGCTTTAATAGATTTGATTAATAGGTTAGATTCATGAGTGTGTGAACTTTCAGACATCTAGGTCTTGCCATAGAAACACTATCAGTTAACAAACAAAAGACACTCACCTGGTGCCAATTCTGAGTGGGGCTGTTGATCTTTTTCACAGAGCCAGGTTGCAAAATATTAATAAGCCTGGGAAAAAAGTTTAAACTATGACTGCTCAGAGACCTACAATAGAGCATAAAACAGGCAGCTGCATGGCCTATGAAACATTGTTATGTACGTTATAAAAGCACACCAAACATATTGTTTCATAGGATAACTTTTTGGTGTTAATGCCTAAATTCAGTATTTACTGTAGATCATAATATGTCCTGTCTACCCGATCTCTATTTTATTCTTCTTCATTGTACACAGCCACTCACTCGCATAAAACTACACCATCCTTCAGACCATCCATGAACTTAGAAGGAAGCTGGTGTCCGGTCACCTCGTGAATCCATAGCCTGAGCTCCTCTTCCTTCTGAGGATCATACTTCTGGGCTAGCTGTATAGGTCAAAGGTCACACATGCCACAGCGGTAAGTCGTAGTACAGGAGTATAAGCATACTGTATTACCACTGCAGGCTCCAGAACCAATCAATGTAGGAGTACATGGCTCGCAATTACAATCATGCTTGTAAACGCTTCATCACTATTTTATTTCCATGGAAGTTAAATGCCTGATCACTAAAATAGAAGAGGAATGAAAAAAGAAGGGTGGTTAATAGTAAAAATATAGAGTTTGGGACATTCCTCTAAAGAAAAACACTGTCTCTCTGATTCTCTTGGGTTGCCTTGCTGGCTTGGCTCCTTCACAGCCCTTGAGATTTTCAGATGTGGTGGAGAGACTCTACCCCCAACACCCCTCCTTTTGCCTTTTCCCCTCATACCTTTCTTTCTCTCTCTTTTGCCTCTTTTTTTTAATCGTTTCTGCTTTTTAATCCATGCGACTGCCAACAGGTCTGGAGTGAGGGCAGAAGATGCCAACAAAAATAAGTGTTTCAAAAAGCAGCGTGGGACCTGCATGGCTCCAGCACACCAAACTTAGGCGAAAACAGCTTTTTGCTCTACTGTTATCACTACTCTCCGGAACCATGCAGACACTGGCCTTTTACAGCACTGCAAAGCAGGCCTGATGGACAATAATTCAGCCATGCCAAAGTAACTTGGCTTTACTGCAGTTTTGGTTGGTCTGATTATCCCCAAACCTCCATTAAAAAAATAAAAAAAAAGATACTGGACAACATCTGTGAACTATTGGGATCTTTTTGAAAGACAGACCAACAGTGAATGACATTACTAACGTTAAAAAGTTTTGCGGTTACAATGTGAAATATTGACAAGCCTTTTAAAACTGAATTATAACTGACAGAGCACAATGATCAATTAGATGATATTAGCTTATACTTTATTAATCCTGTAGGAAATTCAAGATATAATATTGCTACTTAGTCATACAAAGTGATGATACCATTCCGTGAAATACAGAGAAAGTTCAGTTAAATGTGTAAAAGCGAATTAAAAAGGTCATCATGCTCCATCATGGATTATTTTATGTCAAACACATGATGACAAGTTTAACCTTACTTCTCCAAATGTTACTTTAACCTCAGTGGATTCATCATCTCTGTGACTAGAATACATGCATAGCCATGTTCCAAGTTAATTCCACACTGTTTACAAAAGCGCTCTTTCAGGCCTTTCTAAAGAGAGCACAGTTATTCCTTATATGGGGACAAAAGTTGACTTATTCTGTCGCTGGATAGTTTATTCAACACAGCTTGTATCAGAACTTCTCGTAGAGTGACCAAACATTCTAGCCGGTTGGTAGCCATTTACATAAACCCATTAAATGCTACACATCACTGTAGTCCAATTGGTCAAAGATGATCATCTGTAGGAATATCAGATCATAATAACCTTTTATTTGTTGTTCCACCTGAGGTGCTGGAGCACAAAAAATATGTGATAACCTCATCTCAACAGATGAGTGTTTGACAGACACATGTCAGAAACCTTTTCCTTAATTCTGACTCTCAGTGATAAACGTGTCCCATTACACACAGAATAGCTAATGTAACTGCCCTAATCATTCACAGACCTGGCAGTCACTAAACAAAATGCTGATTAAGTACATGTGGAGATTGTGGTGTCACTTTGACAGCATCTGTTTAACTTGTCTTCTTCCTGCCATTCTTTCTTCTTTATTATTCGTTATAAGTTCTAGTATATGTCCTGAAGTGTATTGAATAATACACTGACAAAAGCAGCACAACTGAAAACCCTGAAATTCCAAAGATGCTATAATCGAAGACCAGTAACGTGTATCTTGAGGTACGACTATATATTGCATTTAAGAATGATAATTTCGTAGGCTATTTAAACCTGCACAGGAGGTGTGTTTCACACAATTTGTCTGATGAACACACCATGAACATGAACATAAATGTAATTTCAGCATGCCAGGTTACCATGCGATGTCGATTCAGCTCACCTTATTTTTGATCTCGGCAGAAAATCCAAAAGCTGGACCACTTTTGAAACGTGTTGTCATGGTTTTTGCGCAGATAAAAAGGAGACAATGACGACAACTAATGCCAAGAAAATGCACCGACTAAAGCCTGACCCAAACAATCTGGCAGTGATGCTAGTAGGGGGTGTTGTCTGCGGCGCGATTTACCTCTCCGGAGGTTTGGACCACTCCGCACTAGTTTTCTGAATCTTTTTTAAACTCTTCCCAGCTGTGCGTGTCTGGAGTACACGGGGATTGGCCAGGGCTGCTTTCCAATCGCGACGCTATCCCTTCTTCGCAATGATGTCACCCAGATGGCATTAATAAACTCTTTCGATGTCATTTTTTCCACCTTGCAGCCAGTTTAGGGATGCCTTCTATTTATATCTCAAATAAGATAGTAAGAAAGCACATTTAATGATATTTAGCTTACAAATTACTAGATATTATAATGATAAATATCGTTATAGCTGTTATCATAGGCTAATCAACCTCTTGAATCGAGATAGCCTATTTTTGTATGGTGGGCCTATAGATCACAGTTGCCATCACAACATAGGCTATCACTTGTCAATAATCTACAACTTTAGGCCTTAAGAGGCAGAGCAATTTTTTAAATCTAATACTATAGACCTGGGTAAGGTGCATGGATCACATGAATATATGGGGGGTCCTTGGGAAAAATCTGATGTTTTTCTCTTGTCCTCGGATGCGCACAGATGTGAAAATGTAGGAAATGAAAAGCAAAGACTGTCTGTGTAAATAATTTGGTTAGGTATTAAACAGGGGATAGTTAATAGCTTCAAAAAGTGAATGCTTTATGTTGCATTAGTTCATGTCAAACGGCCTGTTGGTGCGTCAGTCTCACTTTACAGGAGGTAGCTATTGCGGGCCTTAGAATAATTGGCTTCTCTACTCAGGTAAATGACTCTTTTTAACTTGAACTTGAATTAGAATTTAAGCTCTAATGTAGCTAATGTAGCTGTACATTTTTAATGGCCATACATTGTCAATGGCATTACGTCACATTTCTTTCAAGTGTCCACAGCGGTGAACATAAGTTTGCGGACGCTGAGTTTGCGCTCCTTCTTGTAAACATAACAGAGAGAAGCGTTACACACTGCAATGAATTTTGTCGCTTTATTTGGGCATAGTGGAAGCACACTGAGGAGCTGTTTCTTGACGCTCAGGAAGTCTTTTTCGCAGTGAAGTAAAGGTATTGATTAAGTAACTACTTATTTCTGGGGTTTAGTCCAGACACACTTAATCCGTGTTTTTTTTTCTGGTAACGCTAATGAACAGGAAAAACCTGTACCGTTTTATTAATTTCTTTTCTAAAACAATTAGAAAATTCAAGAATATTAGAGATAATTAAGAGCGCAATCTACATGACACGCACAGAGCGCACACCATTAAACAAATATACCTGAGCTGAATGGGTGGAGAGGTTAGTGTTTGATCACCCCTTTAAATCTTAAATGTTAGCACTTTGCGCGTTGTAGCACTTTGGTAGTTGCCTCAGTTTCCTGATTGTGTGTGTTCCAGTGCAACAAGAGGAGAGAGTAAGGCTGATGACATCAGGAGCATCACAGAAGGGCATTTCTACAGTAACTCCCAGCCCACTCCCTCCCTTTGTCTCCTCTCAGCTTTCTGCAGTATTTTCCTTTCCTCAGCAGCACTGTCTGCCTGGCTATTTATGGTAGAAGTCTGTTTCAACCTTCAAAGCTAAGAAGTAGTCATGAGCCTGGCCTTTGGGAGTCACGATTGGTCAGTCTGTCTGTCGTGTGTGTAATGTACAAGCACGGGTAGTTCACCCCGAGAAAAAGAGTAAACAATTCCAGCATATTCATGATATGCTGGACGGTGCCCAGTGCACCTTTGACACCCTATAAACAGAGCCGCATGCTAGATTGCAACCCATCAAACTCTCCAAAGCAGGAACAGCCTCCAGAGAATTGGAAAGGATTCATTTAAACTTGGAAGTGGATATCTGCAGTAAGGAATGCTGATTTCTGTCCGGGAAAACATTAAAAACCTTTGACAATGTTACTATTTCAGCATTGTCTGCTGGGAAATGGCATTTCTTTACCTGATTCAGTTAAGTGGGTAAATAGTTTTTCAGTTTCTCAGCTCTAGAACTTTCTCAAAAACCTTTGGTATAATGCATTCCCTTTAAGAGGAAGGTAAACAAATGCCTTCATGTCATTAGAGGCTGTATGGACTGTAAAGTAGGAACAGTTAATATACGACCGTGTAGGCTACAAGATGACGCAGACATCCCTGATTTACCACACTTGCTCAGGGACATCATGGGCCCTGGAGAGTGAGGGTGTTTGCTAAAGTCTGTGTGGAAGGGCAGATTTCATTGAGTCTCTGTGCAAGACTGTGACCATGTTTGGTAAAAGCTCTCCAGGCTGCTTCGACCCAACCCGTTGACCGGAGAGTGGAGGGTAGCTGGTTTCAATCAGAATCCAAACAGTGGCTCAGCTTCACTCTCCCTTTTATTCAGACCTGGGGTAAGCTGCCATCAGGTAGCACAGCAGGGTCCAGTCACACATATTGGTTAGGGCAGCTGTCAGCAATAAGTATGGATTTATTGTTGTATACAGTAGGATGTAATATCGACACCTGTTGTGAAAATGTTCTCCTTAGCCAAGTGGCTGAGCCAGGGATCTGCTGCATTCTATTTTCAATGGAATGTTCTGGACTTTCTGATTGCTGAAGAAATATTGCACTTCTGATTGTTGCAAGCATACCTATAGATACATGTGTTTAAATGATAAATAAAAGAAATCTCACATTGTGCAAGCTTTTAAGCTACATGAAGGTGTAGTAATATAAAAGTTTAGTATAAGGATTACTACTAGTATTAATAATATAAATATTTATATATTTGATCCTGTGGTCATTGATCGTAATCTTTGCATGAATATGCACACAGCAGACAGTCAACACACAGTGAGGTGAAGCACACACTAACCTGTAGCAGTGGGCACCAACACTAACCAGCTGGCTCATTAAATGAAATCTAAACATTTAACAAAGGGACATTTAACAGGTCAACTTTCAGTCTTACATGTGAAATTACAAACAAAGATGTGTCTGCTCTTGGATTTATTGAACAGCAACACTTTCAAGTAGATCTCCAACTCTGATCGCTACCTTTACATCATTAGTAGTGGTCATAGACAGACGTCTATTTCAGAGTGGTGAGAGTAGACACCAACAAACTGGTGTAGTGTACATATTTCACATTACACATGGCCAGAAAAAAAGAAACATCTGCATTGCATTAAAACAAGCAAGTATTCTGCACTTCTACATAATTTCCGTTACAGATTTCCACATTTGGTTTATATTTCTATTGTCATCAACAAACATTGTCTTCACTGTTCTAATTATTAGTTATTATATTATTGCTGGAATTCTCCTCTTTAAGGCCTAGTCACTACAGCAAAGTACACTGCTGGCCCTTTACAACAACCCCTAATGATGTCTGAATGACAGGACGGCCTGACAGACTGGACAAAGGAGGAGGGCCGCTCGCTTTGTCAACACTGACACAGCACACTGCAATCTAAAACAGCATGACATAAAATGATAAGAGCAGCCTACTCTTCGGTTGCAGTAAGGCTACAAATAACTGTACTGTTGATGCTCTGCTCCTATGCTCAATGTAAGGAGCACATTTTTACACAAGGAAAAGTCATAGTGCTAAATGTATTAGCACTTTGCCTACCTGAATATTTTCTGATCGTCAGAGCAAGAGATGCCCTTAAAATTGGTTGTGGTCTTTGTTCAATGCTCTAACACTTGACACATAACACAGTAATATTGATAAGGTCCTTAACCATTTAATTTACCATCTTTGTTGTCCAATAAAACTCAAGATTGCATTAAATTGGGGGTTTTCTTACAGTGCCAATCATGACAGTACATAATTGTGGCAGTAAGTTTTGAAAATTTGTACAGCAAACTGCAAAAACGGTTTCATTTCGCTCAGAAATAATGGGAAGATACAGCTTTTTAAAACATGACAGATTCAATAACCAGCTCCAAAACATCATGACGTGGCTCATACCATGAACCGTCTCTTTTGTGCAAATCCAGTTTAGAGAATGTACTGCAGACAAAGACTCAATTCTCAGGACTTAACAGCAAGCTCCAAAATCATGCAGCTCACCACAACCACCACAAACAATCTTTGCCTATAGAAAGTCACAAATCACAAATCTCTCATCCCGATCCTTGAGATGATTAGAAATTATAATAATAGTTATCTTACATCAATTCACAGCTTTTATTACAACCATGCTTAGGAGAAGAGATGCAGATGTCGACATATCAAGAAATAAAATATTCCCAGCCTTTGTCATCCTAACAGCCACCGACAGCTAGGCATTTGCCCGACATCGATTACAATACTCACTGGAGCTAGACCTGATGTGTTACAAACAGAAACAAAATACTGGCTCAATAATGACGGGTGAAGGGAAGCAACAGTATAATACTAGGCTGGAGAAGAGAGCCAAATAGTGCATGACAAGAGAGATACGCATGGGGACATGTCAACCTAGAGCAGCATCATACCTCAAATGCCATATTCGGACCTCTGAGAGAACTACACAGGTGCCGCCGGGCATCCGTCGTGTCCTACTCATCTCGCACCCACGTGTGTGGATGACTGTTTAAAGAAGAAGTGGAAAAAAATCAGTGCTCTCTGAAACATACTGTAGTTTGTGACTGGATTTGGATTGTGAAGGTTTAACCGAGGTGAGCTCAAAGTCCAGCTGAGTCCCATGAATCTGTTCCTGGCACTGGGCGGCACTCCCTCCCTCAGGGTCCCTGTGCCCCCCCTGTTGCAATTTCAACATGGAATTCATGGCATCATTCTGTACCAGACTGAAGGGGAACACCCCCTCAGTTTGAAAGTGAAAAAAGCACCATGTGGCTGGAAAAGGCACAGACTCCAAACACACTCTCATTCAGTAACACACACACACGCACACACACGCTCCTCTCCACTCGGGCAGCTGTAACTGCACCTAGAGACCACAGGGCCGGAGGAGCCTGAGAATGTACAGGTAGGGACTTCATGAGGAGGTCCAAGTGAGGCTGCTCAGAGATCAGTCAAAGCATTAGGGCTCCAGGTCACAGGACTCTGGTCTTGAAGAATGCTTGGAACCCGAAGGTGGCATTCTGGTTGGTTGGTTGGTTGTCGGTTGTGTAAGATGGGGTGGACTCCGAGGTAGCGAGGCGCTGGCATTAGAAATGGATGGATTCAACCTTTTTCAAGGATGGCGGTGAATTTAGGACACAGATTAAGACAAGTTACTGTTCGGATTACCTTATGTCTGTCGAGTGTGTAGTAACACAACTTGGGATTTGGGGTTTATATTTTGAAAAATTCGTAAAGATTAAAACCAACTCACTGAAACCCGATGCAGCCACGACAAGGAGAGTGACTATCCACCCCAGCCAGCACCAGCCGAACGTGTTCAGGATTCAGGGAGCGGGTGACCCATTGGGTAGAAACAAGAGCAAGCCTTTGAAGGCTTCAGGCTTGTGATCTTCCTTGGCGCAACACTGACTACTGAGCCAGCAGCAAGCACTGGAAGGCTTGTTTGGAGACTACCAGATCAAGAGGCACAGTGGGGTGTGTGTGTGTGTGTGTGTGTGTGTGTGTGTGAGAGAATTTGGGAGAGAGGGTGAGGAAGGGAAAGTGAGTGAGTGTGTGTGTGAGAGTTTATGTGTTTAGATTACGTCCCCACACTAGCAGTATGGATTAGAGGGAGGGAGAGAAATGTTATGAAGAGTGTTGGTTACCAGAACCATGGGAAGAAACGGTGTGGTTTCAGGAAGGTGTGTGTGATTCAGGAAGATGTGTGTGTGATGGTTATCACCATGAGTAAGGCTAAGAACCCTTATCTTAGGCGCATTGCAGGCACTTGGGTTGGTGAACACGGCTTTCGTTTAGACTTTTAAGGGGAGGCATCTGTGCTCCGTACAGGCGACATACACTTTTTAAGAGCAATCAAAATAACGTCTACTGGTTTATAGGAATTGTCATTCGCTGGTGTCAGTATTCCTAACCTCAACACCAATGCTAGTCAAGACTCAACAACAAGAAATCCACGAATGTGCTTCCATGTGGCTGCTGTGGTAGTCACTGATAATCACTGGAACTGTTTGTTGCAAAGACTAAATGCAGGTCCTCTTCTCCACCTTTACTCTCTGGGACCAGTTCTGCCTGATCCGCCCCAAAAACGCTCACTCACCCCCCACGCATACACGTCAGTCTGCCTTTAGTCTGTGTGGTTGTTCATGTGGATCTGCTTGCCCCCGTCCCCATTGCTGGCCTTGGCTTTGCGCTTGGACGCGCCGGTGATCACGCGGTAGCAGCCGCGGGCAATCTTGTACATCCAGATGGTGTTGAGCACGTCCAGGCAGATGCAGGAGACGATCCAGGCCACCTGGGGGCCTGGCCCCAGCCGCTCAAAGGCCGGTGTGCCGAATGTGGCGAACACGCTCGCCCAGTAGGAAGGCATGACAGCGATGCGCACCAGGAAGAACACCACCGTCATGGCCACACCGTTGCCGACCACCAGCCGGTCGGAACGTGGATAATGGAGGATCTCGTAGAACCACCTAGCAGAGATTCACAGACACAAAAATAAAAAAGCATCAAGATAAAGACAGAAAATAGTCATTCATTATTACACTTCAGAGGTGTCACTTAATGTTTCCACATTCTTTCACAGCCACACATATTTAACATATTAATCAATTAACATATAAAAGCATGGAATGTGCATGAGTAAAATCATAACTGAGTGTTCCTGAGACATCTGGTTAATACTTTAGTGTTATGCACACCTCTGATTGACGAATGGGGTGGACAGCTCTGAAATTAGACGGAAGTTTGCAAAATATGGCAGCACGCCACGAGTCTGCAACAAAACAGGAAGAGAAAGAAATGTTGGCAAGAGATAAATTAAACAAAAAGGAAGAAAAAACAAAACAAAAACAGAAACCACATTCTCCCACATCTTGAGATTTTCTTTCAATAAATGGATGTTTGTTAATGATTTAGTGACTTCATTAATAAGTGGTAGATAAATGTGTTGTACATCATGTACGTATGTACGTCAAACTACAAGAGCAATCCTTAACATTATCCCAAATGGACTATACTCACCAAGACATAGCCATATGCATAGAGCGCCGCCAAGTGGTGACAGACAAAAAAGCTGTCTCCCATTGTACTCCAGTTACAGGCCAGCAGCACAAGGTCTAGAAAAAGGGTAAATGCAGGAGAACCCAAATCATCAGCACCTTGCCTTCAAAATTCTGATGATTGCAAACGATTAAGTAGAGGCACTTCGTATTCAGACTCACCATAGATTAGGTAGCCACAGGTTATGGCCACATTAAGTTTGACCAGATTGGGGTCCCCCCTACAAGGTGATGAAAATAAACATTACTTCCATGAAATAAAAACCAGGGACACTTTATGCTTACACAGGGGCATGAAGATGAGCAATTTTGTAGAGTATTCATCTATGGAGATGCCACTGTCTTGAGACATTTTTTATCCAATGGCTACAATGTATGGTGCTGCCTACAAGCTGTTAAGACATTGTTTGCCTCACAGTGTTTACCGACGCCTTTGTGCTGACTGGGTGTGGAGAGCGTGGCTGTTGGTTTAAGGGTATTGTCTCAGTTGAAGTCTCTAGTTCCTTGTTTGCAAATAAGTTCAGGATACGAGTCATACTAATCCTGTTTTGCGTTTTGTTTAACAGGAGAGGTTCTAAGATTCTAAACTTTTATTTGAGACATTAATTTTTCTGACAGCTGACTCTTAAATAATTCCCTACAATTTACAGAAATATTTTTACTTCATACTCTACACATTTTCAAGAATGTGTGTCTCAGGGTAGTTAACATTTTCAATTCACGGCAATGCCATGCTTTCTCAACATCAAGGCCAATTTCAGTGTAAATAGATGGGGCAATAACAGAAGGTCTGCCTTTGTAACATAGACCTGTCAAAACTAAAGTGACATGATTTGACATGAACTATTTCGAGACCCTATTTCCCCTAAAAATGTATTTATCATTTGCATTTCCTTTTTAAAAGTTGTGGGACAGAACTTCTCAAATTTCCCTACTAGGCCTATTGTATTGGTCAACTTAACACAAGCAGAATGTTTGTCTCTCTGTTCATCACTGAAGAGGCACATCTATAAGACTACAAGGGAGGATGCAGGGAGATGTCTGTTTGAGACTAACTGGCCATTAGAGGGGTGCTTATGTATGGAACTATACATGCTACTGACCTGGATGCTACGGGAACTCAAGACATCAAAGCTAATTGTTCTAGAGTGCTCAAGGTGCATTGGATCACTTACAAACTAACCCAACATGTGCTGCACGGGCCAGTGTCCATTAGCACACGCTTTGTGTGTGTGTGAGAGAGAGAGAGAGAGAGTGTGTGTGAGTGTGTGTGTGAGAGCATGGCACATGTGTGTTTGGCCTGGTGTACTTGTGCACGCGGTAAAGTGATCCTGTAATGGATAGCAGGCTGCCTGCAGGTGTCCAGTGGCAGTGCACTGGGGGGGAGATTGTGTCTGAGCCGGTAGTGGCTGAAACACTACCCTTCAGTGGACTCTGCGTGTCCCCTCAGCATCACTCATAGGCGCTATACACTTCCAAACCAAAAAAAAACGAGCTCGTCTAGCCTGGACTGCTGTGAGGGTCATTGTTATGCACGATTGTATACTCACACTCTGAGATTGCAACCTGTTGACTGCAAATACACACACACATGATACAGGACTGACATTTCACAACCTTTCCTGCATGAACTTTGCCTAATGAGCAGCCTGGTTGACCTGACAGACCCAGCAACACCCATCCACCCACCTATGATTCAGCCCAGTAGGTCGAACTGTTTCTGTTAGCGCTGCAACACAAAGCCCTCTAAGAGCCAGAACCGAAACAAATTAGCACCTATGCATATTCTTAGCACCTATGCATACATAGCAACTGTGGGTTTAGAGATCACTTTTATTAACAAATGCTTTCTAGTGGAGTTTCATCAACCCCCCCCCCCTCCCCCCACACACACACACCACAGTGACATGCAGCTGAGATTACCCAACCTGACTTTTACAAACTTTAGCATACTTTCATTAAACTGTGCAAGGCCTGCTCAAGATAAAACCCTATCTGGTTACTTCAGGCTGCAGTTCACGACGATCTACACCTGAGATTACAGGAGGCCAAGATGGCATTGCTGTCAGGTTGTGGAAAAAGCAATAGTGTTTCAATCTAGAAGGCTAAATCAAATAAACAAACAAAAACAACAGCAACAACAAACTATACTAGATGCTGCTAAAGGGTAAGAGGGAACAAGGGAACAAGAGATACAGGTCTACAATTGAAGGAAACAGAGGAAGAGGCAAACCAGTTAAGGGAGCAAACCAGTTCTGCAAACTAGTTAAGAAAGTGCAAAAAATGCACAGAGATAAAGAGAAGTTCACCTTTACACAAGGTGTGGTCAAAATTTTTCGGTACAGTCTACCTAGTTTATTGGCACTTTTGACAGCATGGGAAAGAGTTGTAAATATATTACAAATGACTTCAGTCTTATGTTGAATTTCTGCATTAGGTAATTTAGGTATAAATTGTTTTGAATCCTCAAAATCCGCCAAAATCTTTTATGTGGTACTTTTATAGTGTGATTGGCCTCAACTGTGGTTGTAGTGTGACTGGGCAATGAGAGAATGAGACCGACAGACAGACAGACATGCATGGACAGATGGACAATGGAGCAGGCCGAGAGTGAAAACAGTGTGTAAGGAGAGGGTGAGTGGGGGGGGATGAGGGACTCGGGGGAGAAGGAGAGACAGAGAGAGAGAGAGAGAAAGCAAGTGAGAGCAGACAAAGGCTCCTGCCAGACAAGCTTGGTGGACATGGAGCAGGAGGGGGGAGAATTTAAAAGAGAAAGGGGGTTAACCCCCCCCCCCCCCACACACACACACATACACCAATCCCTGCTGCTGCCTCCATCTTTTCTTCTTTCACTCCCCTTCTCGCTTCATCAGCAACACTGGGCCAGCGAGACACAGGGACAATGGCACTCAGGAATTGATCAGATGTGGGGAGCTGGGAGTGTGAGTGCGCCAGTGAGAATGTGGCTGTGTGTACACATTTGTGCGTGTGTGTGCCGGTGTGTTTGTGTGTGTGTGTCGGTGTGTGTCTGCATGTGTGAGTGTGAGAAGAGACCGAGTGGATGTGTGAGATAGTGTTTGAAAGTATGTATGTGTGTGTGTGTATATGTGTACGAGCAAGTGTGTTTCCCTAGTGAGACTGGGTGACTGTTGTTTCCTATGAAAAGCAGCCTTGTTGGCAGGATCAAGCCCTGTCTGATCAGAGGCTAAGAGAGGAAAAGAAACATAGGGAGGGAAAGAGAGTCTTACATTCTGAAAGACAGAGACAGAACGTATAAGAGAGAGAGACAGAGACTGTCTTGAAACACTAGAAGCCCAATGAGATTGGAGAGCAGGGGTAAAAAAGGGATATTGACTGGCTCCTTTTTAAACACATGCAAGTGGGAGACTAGAGAACAAGAAGGAGAGAGAGAGAGAAAGAAAGAAAGAAGGGATGATGATGAGGGAGGTGGTGAGTTACCAGTCTTTGTGTGCAGGAATCAGAGATGCAGATCGGAAAGGCAGCAGTCAAACAAAAAAAAAAGAGAAAAAAGACAGACAAGAAACATTGAAAAGGGAAATCCTAAACATGTCCCTAAAGAGACAAGACACTTCATGCCGAAGGATGTGTAGATTTCATGGTGCTTTGCATAGAGAAGGACTTCTTTCAGAGACAGAGGTAGGTTTGAGACGGTGAGGTGCAGGGGTTCTTACCAAACAGGGTCTGCATTGACGGCATCGTCATAGCGTAGGATATAGAGGCAGAAGAGACCCACAATAAGGGCATGCACAGTGGACACCGTCCTGAAAGACAAACATATAAGGATTTAGAATACTCTTGTTTCTGCTTCTGGAGAGAAGGACAGAAAGAGAGAGATGGAGAAAGACAGAGGGAGAAAATATGGGAATTATGCAACATTAGTAAAGAACAGCAATGTATCTATTTGCACTGGTGTTGTTTTTTTTTACTGTCAAATCACACTGATTTATTACATGCATATGGAAAGAGAGAGCAGTTCCTTTTGCTTATTATGTAAATGCAGTGAATGTGTCTGACGTGTCTATGTACACGTGCTGAACACACCACTATCAAGACTGGCTAAGGAAGCTGAACCTTTGAAACACTTTATCTTTAGAGGCAGAGGTACAGCATCAAATTATCAGTCTCTTTCTCTCTCTCTCTTACACACACACGGCCATCTTCCAGTCTGTCACTTACTTGGCAGACAGCCCTGCACCTCACCGTAGCACCTTACGTACTACCTTCACTTTACCATTTCCAGCACGCTGTGAATACTTAAAGTGTGTACCTAAAGTAGGGATCAATCTCATTCATATTATTCATTCATAATGTGGATCTTACTGTTTGAAAAGACAAGGCTATAGTGTTTTTTTTTTTTTTTTTGCTTTAGGACAGGGTAATATAAACATACCAGGTGTTGAAGACACTGCCAAAAGTAAATACATAATAATCTAGTTGCCAACATGTGAACTCTATCAAATTGGACATCTGAAATCTGCCGAGATCTGTGGAAGCCATTGACAACTTAGCAGTAGGGGCTCACATAACTCTTATGTAACAGGTGCATGGCAGGTTTGCACACAGAGACTTCAGTCGCGATATATAACTCATAGACAGCGGCCTCTTTACTCACTTTCAAGATACACCCTGATTATCTGTGCAAATAGCTCTTCAGCAGAGTGGCAGGACAGGAGGTCACTGTGGTTCAAGAGCACTGATATGACAAGCGCTGAAATGGGTGGACTGTACTGGTGGGGATCATTTTGCAACATCAGAGCAATGACCCTTGAGATAAAGCTCACCAAATTTATTTGACCACTCCATCTTTGGAGTCCCGGGAAAGCACACAATAACCCAAAAATAACAGTGAACAGTGAATAACAGATCAAATTGTGGGAAGGAATTTCAATGTGATTGGATAGCTTACACATTATGCATTGGTATGTGTGTATGTATGTGTGTATATGACTGATATAATATGTTGGTGTTGGTGAGGGTGTGACTTGATTCTGTTGGGAGCTGGTCCAACGCAGTGTTTTACCTGGAGTTCCACTCATTGAGTTTGGTGGGTGGGAGTCGGCCGTAGCCATCGGTGAGTATCGATGAGAGGACAGGACTCACCCCGGAGTACAACAACTGGAAGCCTACAAAGCTTCCAGCCACCACCGTTAGCTCTCTCATCTCCATCTCTCACCTGACACTGGGAGAGAGAGAGAGAGAGAGAGAGAGAGAGAGAGAGAGAGAGAGAGAGAGAGAGAGATAGATAGATAGATAGATAGATAAACAGATAGATAAAGAAGCAGAAGTTTTAGTTGTGGTATGACATAAATCTTTTTTTTTTTTTTTTTAGCTCTGATTCATTCCAGTGCACGTAGCGCAATTGCACGTAGTGCAACATTTTGTGTGTATACAGATTACGTATTAGGCTATAGTATACTGTGTAACTAGAAACACTGAACTTCAGCAGCATAGGCAGGACAAGGAGAGCAGATATATAGCATTCTTCTCTGTTAACAGTGTGTTGAGCCTGGATATTTGACCTCTTTGCCTCTTCTAAGCCACTGCATGAGATGTGTGGATCTTTGCCCCAGGTAATAGAATGGCCTGCTGCACTTCCAACTGTAGAAGTGAACCATGGCAATAAATTGGAAAGGAAAGTTTAAAAAGCCAGTGCTGTTATTTTCTATGTTCTGGGGTAAGATAAGCCATGCCTATGAGAAAATAGGACAGCATTTAGAGAAAATATTTGTAAAGAGGATTACAGTACGTGGAGTTTCCTGGACAAAAAACAAAAATAACTTACCAAGGATATAAAGAACAACAAAAAAACATGGATCTGCAATAATGAGGAAAAATCGGATTGTCTGGATGAAGCAAGAGAGCAATTCAACAGTGATAGGAAGAAGGATGTTAGAAAAGGAAAGGGATTGTGGGGCCAGTCTGTGTGTGGGTGTGTGGGAGAGAAGGAAAGAGAGAGACAGAGAGACTAAAAGTGTTTAGGGAGACTGTTCAACAGTGTAGTGTGTATTTTTGCCCTCTCATGACAAAGGGGTCAATGCCTTCAAGTACTCTACCACATGCTCTCTACTGATGTAGCAATGACATGCAGAGTTGCATTACACTCCCATTCCTTTACCATAACAACATCGCAGAAACAAAAACAACAACAACAACAAAATCCCCAGGACCAGTGATTTAAAATGATTCTGGTCAATATAATAGGAGTTGTTTGTGACATCAAAAGCCACAATGGTGGTATTCGGCCATGTTGACAAAATCAGCTTCCAAACCTCACAGTTTTCAGGAAACAGGGATTATGGGAACATTTATTTTTTTAAACTCTTACCTTTTTCAGGTTTTAGCACAGATCTCTCTTTCAGAGTGGATCTATGTTTCTTTTGTAGGATCCTACTCTCTGTGTTGTATTTCAGAGCAATGAATGGCCATAGCCACATACTTGTGTTACTTATGTATGTGTGTCTGTGCGTGTGCGTGTGTGTCTGGTGGGGGGCAGGGGGTTAGGCCTACATCAGGCTAGGCCTACATCATGTCGGCAATACTGGCTTAGCATACCTATGAAGCAACACTGTTCTTCTTACACTGATTTCAAAATCTTTGTTTAGCTAAGGCCTAATTGCATGAAACAATGGCACAATTGATCAAGGGGTTAGTCACGTATTCGATGACTGGTCGTGGACAAAGAAACTTCATACTTCCCTTAATCATTTCAGGGTAACCTTTGTCCTAGAATCACAGGCTATACAGTACATCTATTTATACTACTACAACACCTCTGTCATGAATACATAAGGTTACTGTTTCTAAACCCGGGTCAGAAGAACCATAAGCACCACAAGCACACTGATCTCAGAAGCCTAGTATTTCTTGATTTTGGAATAGTCTTTTGCCTTTACCATTTTATCAAAATCGTATGATTCTGTATGACGATAAAAAAATATGTAAGTTATATTTCTAGCTAAATGGACAGAATAGGCCTACATAATGACACTGAGGCTGCTTTCACAGCACCCTGAAGACAGGCAGTTCCCGTGCTGAAGGAATTTCAAGAATTAAACGCATCTTTGACTGTTCCATTGACCCACTTGTGAAAAGGTTGTGCCATGTAGGCCTAACCTTTATCATTTCACGTCACTTCATTGGCACAATGACTTAAAACATAGGCATAAAAACAGAGACTATATAGTAAAACAATGTAACTAATTGTGGTGTTCATTTGGTGAAGAATGTCATGTTTCGAAGAGATTGCTCACTCAATGGTTGTTCGTGCTGCGAGCGACCTAGGATTCATGCGTGGCATGTCATAAGGCATGTCAGACCCCCTTCCAGAATTAATATAACGTTAACAGTTGAGCTTCACTGTAACTTAAAGTAGCCTAACCATTCTTCTTACACGCACAGCTATACAGGGGTTTGAAATAACATGCCCTTGTTTTTTTTTAAAAGCACGGTTATAATTTTGACATAACATAATAATCATGCAATATAATAAGTTGCTGCGTTCCGATAAATCCAAATTAAATGAAAACGCTGAGAGTCAAGCTGAGTAACAGCAAGGAGCTCAAGCAAAGTCTTACAACAATAAGAAGGCAGGACAGACCAGACGACCAACGGTAGATCTAACGTTAACCGTAATAATAGCCAGCACAGCCAAAGGTTAACGTTAGTTGCCATCCCTTGTTTTCGGGAGCGCGTGATAACGTTTCTGCAGACGATTTTCGACAGTCAGTTCGTTGAGATCCCCGACAAGACTTGTGTTTCTTTCACAAAGAGACGGTACGAATCAAAGGTTTTCACTGCTGTTGTGAAATCAACAACATTACTGTTGCTTTCAAAGTGCCGACGCTGTTTCTCCTCAAAAACCCCAACATAGAATTCTTGCGGTCACAAGATTTACAACAGAGGTTATGGTAACACATAAAGCAGCTTTTCACTGGAATGTTTATATATTTTATGTAAAAGGAGGAGGCTGTTACTTACCTAATTGCAGTCGCATAAGTCACTATGCGTCCCTAACGCTATGTTCTGCTGCCGTCTTCTTCAGTTACTTTATGAACTTCGCTAGCTAGCAAGAATGCTAACAAGCAACCAACTAGCAGACTTTCAGATGCTGCACAATGTTTGTCTGTTACATTGAAGAAATAATTCGACTGTAAATCGTTGGCCCCCAGTAAAACGACTGTGACCTATTCTGAAGTTAGCAGATTTTAATCACTTCGAAAATCATGTTGCAAGAGGTTACTAATCCGTTTTATTTTGGTATTGACAGCTTTCACTAACTGTGACGCTAACCAGGCTAATCGCCACGCCTCAGACGCACACCCCTTCTTTAAGCCACACCTTCCTCCAACGAAACGACCAAAGTGTGAAGTGGAACAGTCCGTCATGCATGATCAAGCAAGAGAGAGGATAAGATTTGAAATTAGGCCCACAGTTAGCATAAGCAATCTTTAGAATCTACAATGGGTACCCCCATCCTCAGCTAACATATCATAACGCATTCAACTGTCTAGGTTTATGCAGAAGATGCTTGCTTTAGAAGTAGGAGCAGGCCTTCAGGTATATCAACATTCCATGCAACTTGTCAGACTTGAAATGAAATCTCTGTTGGATTGGTTTAGGTGACGACGAAATAAAGTGGGCCTTGGTAGTCTGTAGCATAGATAGGCTATAGGCCTACGTACAGAACGGCCATTCTGTGTGAATATCTATGGCCTGTAGTCTAAATGAAAGTGCCAGTCCATACTGAAGTTAATGCAAGCAACAGGATTGTCTGTTCTGAGAAAAAAATTGACAAAATGCACTGCTTTCTGAAAAGACATTTAAAGTATTTAGCCCAAGAACAGGTGAAGATTCCCTGGGTCAAACAAATGACAATGACAAACATAGAGGGATATATAATAGGGATAGAGTGGATTTTTATGAACCTGTCAAACTTTTGGCTACTGGTAGCCTACAAACAGCAAGCATATAAACAAGATCACTGAAATGCATTAGGCCTGCTCTCTGTTGTATTGATTCATTCTTTTGTATACATTTTATTTTGACTAAAAATATTCATGCCATATCTACCAGCCGCTCAATGACCAGTGTCATATGTCCTCAATTTGTCTTCTGAAAAACTCAATAGAGACTATTGATTTTGTAGCCTGTAAAGGTTTTAAGGTTTTAAAGTAAGGTTTTTTTTAGGTGATCACTGTCACTGATAAGGGCAGCAAGGAATCTGAAATGTATTTTTATAAAATAATTACAAATTCTGAATTTGGTGAATACAGTTCAACATTTGGCACATCATTTCTGTTCAACTGAAACTGATAGGTCTTATTTGTAAGAGCAAAGTTAGTTTGTCACCCTCAGGGGCAGGAATGAGCACCATTAGCACAGTTTATCATGTGGTACCTCAGCTACATCCAGTGGCTCCTGAAAAAATCTTAGTAGAAGTCATTTTTATATTGTTTCAGACTCTTTCAGTAGGTAGACATTAATATCTTGATTTCTGCTCTCAAGTTAACAATAGGCCTATGACTTGAATTCACTGAAATGACAACACACAACAAATGAAAACATTATAGAATGTAGGCTATGGTACTTCAGAAGTCTTCAAAAAAGAATGGTCACACTGCTGTCATCAATAAATCATCTTAAGGATTTATTATTCAGATTATTCCAATGTGCTATAGTATAGAATAGTGAAAATAACATATTTTAAAGATATGTCCAATAACAAAATAAAGAAGGGAACAGCATTTTATTAATTTTGAAAGTGTACATTTGGTTCTTTCCTATCTAATATGTGCTGTGCAATGCAATATTGTATGTATAGGCATAAAAACTGTAGTATGTAAAAGGATGTAGTGTGTGCGTCTTAGTAAAGCTCCAATAGGATTTGTGGATGATTAAATTATATGGAAGCTTTTTTAGCATTGAATTTTGTATTTATCTATAAGGAGGTCACTTCATTCATCTTTATGGATTTAAATCTTGTACCTTTCTCATTCATATTGGCAAGATAAACACATAATTCATTATCTATGCAGGTTTCTTATATTAAAGCGGCACCAAGGAGTTTTGAAAATCGCACCCTCCATTGATTGGAACGGACGCATCCCATAAGGCAAGTCAGTTGTAGTTTCACTTGAACAATAGATCGCTACCCGATTGGACAAACTTGTTTAGTGCCGTTGAAGCCGATAGAGGGCCGTGGAGCAAATGCAGCAAGTATCGCTCACCTTGTTACGAGATTTTGAAAATATTATTTTATTATTTATATTATTTGAAGGTTTTAAAAAGTCTTTAGTGCTGCTTTAATAAGCATTTTCCAGCAAGTATATATTTTGTGACAGTTGTCTGTCATAAATTTAGGCATTTCCATGAATGCATTTAAACTGTAATTTATTGTCTTTCCTTGAGAAATTACTTAGCATAAATATGAAAAATTATCTAGTTACATATTATTTATATTTGTATACTTATATTATTGATATGTTTTTTCGTAGGGGATGCCAATACTTGTGGCACATGTTTTTTGATGACAAGACTTATTTTGATTAATTGCTCTCATTTTTATTGTGAAATAGCATATATTCTGAGATATTTTTTTCTTCTGAGGTGTCAATAAATACGAATAACCAATAAATAAATACCAATAATCAATAATAACCAATAACCTGCCATGGAACTGAAATGAAAATAAAATGAGTCTGGTATTTGCCAGTGCCAGTGCCCATGACGTCCTACTAGCAGCATCAGTATGCATGGAGCGGGGTTTCCCCCATGCAATCACAAGGGGGCAGTGTTGACTGCATATCCACAGCAATAAATAAAGTGACATCTGTATTTAAATTTTCCACTAGTGTGATCTATGAGTGCAGGTTATTCTCTCAACACACACCAATACACAGACGCACACACAAGCACACACACACACACACAAACACACACACACATTATTAAAGTAATGAATGAATTACCTCTAACCCTAACACATATTTACCACAAAGAGAAATTGATAAATTAACACTCACCTAACACACACACACACTGACACAAAAAACAATGTAGCTTTATTATTTGACTGCATCAGTTATGTTAAAAAATTACATCTCACAGTCTGTCAATACGCTGGTTAACGTGCTGTTATGCAGTGTTTAACATACATTTGGCGTGCATGCTGTATTCAAATGAGGAGTCAATGCTGCTTAATTCTGCTGGACTTGTGCTTGTGTGGGGGAGTGCCTGTGGAGGCGTGTGAACAGGGAAGAGGGGGTGTGATAGTGCTGTGTGCATCATGTGTTGCCATAAACAAACAGCCTGACAAACAATCTAAACGAACACCTACACAACGTGCCATAAATTCTACTCTGCTTGGGAGAAATGGAACTACATGTGCATATGGAGGCCCAGTGAAGAGCTCATGTATACATTTGCACAAACACTGTGTTCTTGTATATTTTTATTTTCAGATCACTGCTTTACATATTTTGTGTCTCTTTATTTCACAGAAGCGTACACAGCCATCACTTGGGTCAATACAGTAACACCATTTGAGACACGTGCAGACGCACACATTTACAGACACACGCTCAGATACACAGATATCTAGATATGATCGTGGTGTGAGCAGGTCCACTCCCATTGGTAACACCTGGCTCGGTGCTCGGCGGGCTGAGGGCTGCATCTGTGTGACAGGTGGGCCGTGGAGTGATGCAGGTCGTCTTTGTTTTGACTCGTGTTGCAGCCGTCGCATCTGTGGCCGTGACGGAAGCCGGCCTGCGTCCCACGGCCGACAGGGCTCACCTGTCACTGAGGGTTACCCAGAGACCGCCCTGATCCTACCTGGCTTAGCTCCACAGAGGAAAGGAAAAACACACACACACAAACACACATGGGGAGTCAAAAGCTTATTTTGTGACATACTCTTAAAGGGTGAGTTAAATGAAGGAAAAATTTTATATTATGTGAGGATGCTTTATTTGCACAGCAGTCCTAAAGTCTTATCTATCAACATGTCAAATCCAAGACAGAATTGACAGAAATCCTGAATTAGTAATATATTCAAGGTCATCTAAACATTCTTTCAACAAACAAACTTTCTTATCCAAACCTCAAGCATTCAGACAAATTCAAGACATCTTTATGTGCATGGAAAACAAATACATCATGGAGCTAGCCTCCCTCCATCTCTCATTTTTCTCTTTCTCTCTTTGTCCATCCTTTTGTCCATCTCCCTTTCCTCCTGTCAAGTGATTCCTAAATAAGGACCCCTGGTAGGTTGCTGCCTTCAGCCACCAAGGAATCTCAGTGCTAATTAACAGAGATTAGAGAGCAATTAGAGACCCATTAATCACATACTTATTAGTTTAGCCATGCAGAGAGACAGAGAGGAGGAGAGGGAGGGAGAGAGAGTGGGAGACAGAAAGGGAGAGAAATGGAGACAGACAGGGAGATGGGGAGACAGGGAGTGGACAGGTCTAAAGTGAACTCGACAACCTTAGCGTGCCTCCCACCCCCTCTTCAGCAACGAGGGGGAAAGAGTGTGGTGGGATGGTGCGACGTGCTGGTCCGTGGGGTGTGTGTGTTCAGCTGTGTTTTCGAGTGAAACACGGTGCGAGTGTCTGTGGAGTGGACCACAAGGAGAGCTGAGTCTGAGTGTGTGCATGTATGTGATGCTTTGTTTGCTTAAGACAGAGGAAGGGGGGAGTGAGAGAGAGAGAGAGAGATGGAGAATAAAAGACAGAGAGACAGAGCAAAACTGAGGTGAGAGGAGGTTGCTAGAAAATGAATATTTAAATCATTATTTGCCTTTTTCTTTGCTCCTCTATCTCTTATATACACCCCCCCCCCCCACACACACACACATACTATCACCACCACCCTTGCCGTGTACCCCCACCCCTCCCCTCGTCAGCAGAAGGGTCAAGGGTCATTCCCTCCTCGTTGTCACAGTTGCCAATCACCTCACATTCTGCAGCAACTGTTGCCCTGGCAACCACAGGATTCAGTTGCCAAGCACCCAGAGCTATGCATGTGATCGTTACTGTACTTATTTATTTATATCTTTTATCTATTTATTTATTCTGAAAGCATTTGCACACACAACACACACACACACACACTTACACATATGGGAGTCAGGCAGCAAATATCTACATTTTGCAGTGCGTGCAAAAGGTGCAAATGTGACGCGTTCTCGCTTGCTGTGGTGACAAATAGCCGTAATCATTGCAATAACAGTCATGATCTCCATGGCGCTCCTCTGGCCTTCTGTTCACCGCACTTACTCCTCTGCCATGTCTCATACGCGACGGCTGGGCCAGATAAGGACCAGCGGATAATGAGGAGCGCTGTTATTACACAGTGATTTCCTGTGCCCTACCCCCAAGCCACACAAACACACACACACACACACACAGCCAATGTATTTGCACACACACACACACACACACACAAACACTCACAAAAAAAGGAACACGTCACACATCCACTGTGTTTATCGGGGAGAAAGCATTACAAGGTAATTACCATGGAGTGACCCATAGAGGAGGAAATTAGAGTTATCAGCACATTACGTGTCAGAGCCCTGCTTTCTCATTCCCATTGTGCAGCCCCCAGGGCCAGCTCCCTCCGGAATCCCTACAAGCAGGGCCATGGAGATCAGGTGAGGAGAGGTGGGCTCTGGGGAGTGGGCCATGGGGGGTTGGAGAGAAGAGAGGAGGTGCTGGCATCAGGAGCCTTAATGGTGTGTGTCTGTGTGTGTAGGGGGCATCCTTGGACCAGCTATCTCTGTTATCCTGTGGTTCTTCTGCTTAAGCACAGGTGTAAGGGGAAGGGGGCCTTTGCCAAATGCACATTATCTCTCATTGGATAAAAAAAAGAAAACAAAAGAATACTAAAATATGGGAATATAAGGAGAACATTTCTTTTCTAAAATATCAATCAACAAATAAATGAAAGAATACATCTTCTAATACTCTTGCTTTTATACATACAATTGAGTGATAGAAACACTCACTCTCACACACACACACACACACACACACACACACACACACACACACACAGAGACTTGTTCATGGAAAAGCACTCATGGCAGTCTGAACATTTCCTCTCTCTCTGGGGGATGCTGTGAAGAATCCCCTCTCGCGGTGCTTCCTGAGGTTGTGCTCTGACTGCTGTCAGAGAGGCCTAAGGTGGATCAGGCCTCTCATCCTCTCGCCGTGAAAAAGGAGGAAGATAAGGGGTGTGGTGGGGGATTTGTATAATCTTATTACACCCCATGAAATGAGACAAGAGTGAAACGCCACCCTGATATAAAAAACCTGTCGTGTCAATACAGGAGAGGAGGGTGGATCACACAGAATCTTTATGCTAGGTGAGTGAGTGTGAGAAGATGAGATACACAATCGGTGCAGCACAACCAGACATTTAGCAGGATGGGATGGGATTTTTCAAAAAATTTGAACTGCAAGACAATCGTTGAGCCCTACAGCCAGTCGTCTCAAAATGAGAGAATACAAATTCTGAAAATGGTGTCCAAGGCCCTGTGGTCTCACCCACTGACATCTGGACAGTAAAATAAAAATACTAAAAATAATGCAGCCAAAACATTTATGTTTTATAGTGCTTTTATGAGCGGGTGAAAAGACCTGCAACAACAGAAGCCAATTTCCTGGAATATTTCAAGGAGGAGAGGTCTGGAAAAAGAAAGCACTCCTTGCTGATTTCACCACGTTAGTAGGTTTCGTAACACCCTAAACACTTTCCAAAAAGATGACAGGCCACCAAGAACAGCAGGCAACCCTGCTTTTGACAGCATCCACTACACTACTTGTGACTTCAGATAATAGATTAATAATAATAATTAGCTTAGCACCGCTAAAACATCTTATAGCTAAACTAAAACATTGTAGAATTTATGAGCACAACACAATCCATAAAAAAACTTTATATCCCAATTACCTCACAGTATGAGCACTGATCACATAGAGTCTGCCTGTTTATGTGCTATCCTCTCTGCGCCCCCCTCCCTCTTCCTCTCTCTCTCTCCCCCTTTTTCTTCCTCTTTCCCGGGAAAAAGCCCCTCCTGTGTTGAAGCCCAGTGGCTGAGGCTGTGGCATGGCACCTGCCTCCTGTTGGACTTGCTCTTTGGCTGTGACCTTATTCGCCACCAGCCACGGGGCGCACCCCTGCTGCACACGTATCATATACCAGCTCCCTTGACACACAAACACACACATGACAGAAACACACACACCCATACACACACACACACACTCACGTACAGACCCAAATGCACACACAGGCAGACACACATGCACCACAAACACACACACACACCTCCCCCTCGCCCCAGTCCCTCCACCACACGCTTATTGGATTTCCTATTCTGCTCCCTGTGCTTTGATAAGGGCATCTGTCGAGTGGAGGAACAATCACTGGCACAATAAAATGCATGATGCCAGTTGGACGTATACTCTCCCTCTCTCTCTCTTTGCCTGGTCAAGAGTCAAGTTGCCTGCTTCAACCTTTTTCCATGCGTGAAGCTGTGCATGGGTGTGCATTTCTTTATAAGGATATGTACCGATGTTTTTTTTTAAAATATATACAGCATATTTTGTATACATTATATGTATGAATAGAATCTACTGTTTGTGTCAGCAGTTTATGTATGTGCATGTTTGTGCATGGACGTGGGTTTTCTTTGTGTTCCTGTGTGTGTGTGTTCTAACAGAGAGGGATAGAAATAATGTGTGGTCCTTCTGTTGCTGCTACTCACCCACAGCTGAAGAGGGAGAGGCTCAAAAGAGCCAGTCCATTTCTATAGTGATTTCATTACCCCCAGCATCCCTTGCCAGGGGGATTGACAGACAGAGGAGTTTTTGTGTGTTTGTGTGTGTGCGTGTCTTCTGGCAGCATGGTGGGGCCGGTGGTGAAGAACATGGCTTCCTCTCAGCTACGCGTATTCTCAAGCAATAACATCCAACAGCCGTATTATCAACCCGAGAATACCCGTGGTCGAGACAGGAGCACGGAGGCCCGAGCAGCTCCCCCCATTCCCCCTTTTCCTCTCCCCCTCTTCTTCCTTTCTTCCTCATGTGCGTTTCTCTCCGCCTCGCCTCATTCTCTCTCTTTCTCTCTTATTCCATCTTCCTGCATCTCTTTTTGTCTGAAACACAGTGAGCAGGCGGGGGGTGGGACGGTTAGGGGGAGAAGGAGGAGGAGTGGGGGGTAGCGGAGAGGCTAAGGTGCTGTCGGTGAGATGTCTGTCCAAGGCCTGCAAGCCTGCAAGGGAAATGATGTCTGTCAAAACCCTAACATGAGAGCAAAAATAATCAATAGTTCAGTGTTCTCCTGTTAAATCATTCAGAACGAGTTAAGATTACTCTTGGTTCTAAGTATTGATTTCACTGTTCAAAAAACATCTTCTGTCTACGTTGTCTCTGTAAGCATATTCTCACTGTTGAACAGTGAACCTTGACAGGGAATAGCAGGGGAACTACAAGTGGTAATTGTTCAATAAGACACTTTGCGGCTTTCAATAGTCATCCTTTTCAGTAAAATGGTTGTGTGTTCTGGAAATGAAATCACAGAAAGCAAAATCAAAATAAAAACAAACAAAACCCAATAATAGTAGAAGAAAAAAAATCTATGTAAAAAATAAAACAAAGCTCTGCACATTTTTTATATTCCATATATTAAATTTGTATTTACATTCATTTATTATGTAAATAATAATCCAGACTTTACCAACCTATGAATATTCCTGACACATTTCTTAGATGTGTGGAGAGTGTTAATTTAAATCTATCAATTTAAATGTTCTTACTTTCCTCTTTGGAATTCTAACTGAAAAGGAAGGTGAAAGTTCATATGCATGTATATTCATTTAGAGCTGCTATGACACAATGCTACTATTTAAATAAACACATCAGTAAATAAGTAAACAAACAAATAATACATTTTTAAATTACAATGAGAATTCCTTTCACGTGAGTTTATCAACCCTCTGTACCTGGAAATTCATCAAGGGTGTAGGCGGCCGAATGCTATTGCTCAGTGACAAAATAAGGTGCCACCTCCATCTGTGACAAAACACCCCCTCAGAGCTTAGATACCTCCACGCTCATGTGCAAACTCTATTCTCCACGACAGGCAAGCTGAGCGGAGGGGCTTGGCGCTTAAGCCAACAGCTAACAATGGGAGAGCAAATGCATGTGTGTGTGTGTGTGTGTGTGTGTGTGTGTGTATGCATGTGTGAGAGAGCGAGAGACAGAGAGAGAATGATGGAGAGAGAAAGAGAGAGAGCAGAAGAAAAACGGAGAGCGGGAGGTGAAGAGATGGAGAGAGTGGGTTCTGCCATGTGTGAATGAGTCTGTGGGGACTTGAAAGCGGGGGCTCCACCGACTGATTCCATCGTGACCCACGGAGCCATGTGTGTGGAGCCCACTCTGCTACGTCTCCACTAAGTTGGGCACATCATCTCTCTCCCTCTCTCTCTCTCTGTCTGTCTGTCTGTCTGTCTCTCTCTCTGTCATTCTGTCGCTGGGGTGTGAACCAGGGGGGGCTTTGAGAGAGGGTGGCACAGCTAAAAGTGTGTTGCACCATTTAGAGAATGGCGTCAAAAAATGTCATTTTAAATTCAGGGCTTTCATCCAACCCGCAGGCTCTTACCACCCATCTGAGCGTTCGCTTGTGCATGTGTGTGTGTGCATGTGTGTCT